>OMNV01009381.1:31032-71095 GCA_900303265.1 Brotula barbata | reverse complement strand
AATACCCCCTACCCCTCCCCCACTCCTCCCTCCATGTTTTTACCATGGTTTGCTGTACAAAATGTACACATACTAAATACAATCTTCACAATCTGACCAAAGCTGAATGTCTTGAACCTATTTAAAAAAGAATCTGCACATTTTTTAACCGCATTATTTATAAAAAAAATGTAAATTATGGTCTTTGTATAGTGGGGTGCGACGTTATAACCTGGGCTCTTTGGAAAATTCAATTTCAAAATTTGGGGAAACATTTGGACTTCAAATCACTCCACTGTACTCTACACATCATTCATAAACGTAATGTTTCCTTTGAAATGTTCTTAATTGACATGTCTACGTAAAACGCTGTCATGAAAAACTGTCATCTGTTTCAGCCTGATGGTACGCCGTATCACATATGGGCGATGTTTTAAACTGTTTGTACATTCTTGTGGCACTGTGCCTCTCTTCCTCAAACATCTTCCCCCGGTCTTTGGGACTCCCTATAGTGTCTGGATGCAGTTTGCAGAGATCATCAAATATGGGGATCTGAAGCGGTGACTCGTTCCTTTGCTGATTGGACCTTCCCATTTTGCTCTGAGCAGACGGTATGAAGATGTAGCACCTTATCAGTCATTGGCTTTTTACCTGGGCTTCCCCTGACCACATGGAGGTAATGGTTAACTTACTGAAATAATGTTAATGTGGTTATTCAGCATGACTCAGAGTAGTTGGTGTCATTTTTTTTTTTATGAATTACCCCCCTGTGTATTTAAACGTGCCAAGTAGGAAAGCTGACTCCGGTCACTGTTTTGATAGCCTTTATCTCTCGTCCACTGTTTGTAATATTGTAGCTGTAGGCTCTTCTTCCCCTTGCTTGTATCTGTGCTAGAGGCATCGTTTGTGGCTCTGACTGGTTGATTGGACATCGCAACAGCATTTCAGTGGAGAGTCAGTCCAGGGTGGACTCTGAAGATTTGGGCCAATTGATTGGATAATAAAACGTGAACATTAAGCAGTGAAACATAAAAGATGATCATATTCTGCACATCTGTTCCGCTGTACTTCTGCCAATGTCAGTCCTACTTCAGTATTCGGTGATCTGTAAATAGGTTTGTCACACCTTTAAAAAATACGTGTATAGGAGATTTGATGATGTTTACTGACTTCTTGGCTCATCGGCCTCCGTGTAATCGGCGTGAAGTAGAATTTCCATGCACTTTGGATTATGAACACTCAACTGGTTCTCAGTTATGTGTTCCACTCCATTTTAGACCCGGATCTCAACATTTTAGAAAACCCAAGAGAGGCCTAAACTACTCACTGAAGCTCGCAAGATCTGTTTGTTCCGAGCGTTGAAAAAGGTTCGGTGGACACAGGGTCTTCAACCGCAATTCAAAATGTGAGTCGAGCGACTGGATGACTGATGACATCACAGTCAGCAAATATCAGTGGAGTGAAACCATTACATGTAGTGATTCACCCAAACAGGGAGAGACTGTGGTGTGTGTGATGGAAAATTTGACATTTAAATAACAGTGATTGTGATTCAGTATCAGGCAGCAAGCTTCTTATAAATGTAAATTAAAGATGACCGTGTCATACGTTTGTATATACGTTTATTATAAAAAGTCAGGTGAAGAAAATACAGCATTAAATTCAAACAATCTCTTATCTGCAATATTCACGTTAGTTTTGCTTTCATTTGCTGTGATTTTTCGCCAAACTGAAGATAGCAGTGTTACAAAACCTTTGGAAACATCTGAAGCCGTGATTGTTTCCGAATGGTTTCAACTTTAAATTGCTGAAATTCTGTCAGGTTTTTGGCTTGATAGTTTCACACAGACTGTTAAATATCTAACCGCTGATACAGTGACAGTATGTAATATAATTAAACAAACAGCTTCCATTCCTTTCTTTGCCTCCAAAGGCATTTTGTTACTTAATACGTGTTTTCAATTTTACAGAATATTTACTTTTCATAACATGTAACGATCTAATTCCAAATGTATTTGCCCTGACTGTCCTCTGGTATTAAAAAAAAAAATGAAAACGTGCAAAATATGAGCAGTGACACATGATGTCACGATTGTAAGAAAACACTGGAACATGCAGAACGACGTATTTTAAATTTATTGTGTATATGGTCTGTACTGTACAGGATGTTCAGCTGTGTAAACCCAGCCTCTCTCAGCCCTCAACCACTGTCAACATAACACCAAAACATCTGTTAAAATAGGTAATGCTGCCCTGATTGTGTGATTACCAGCTCAGAGTCTTCCTTTCTAGCTCAGCCAACTGGGAGACTCTGGTATTTCAGCTCCAGCCACCAGGCCTTAAATAATAAAAGAGCATGTGTATGTAGGACACTGATGAATCATTCACTTAAAAATCCTCAATCTGTGATGGCATTATTCAAAGTATTGCGCGTTGCCCCACAGATTGTTAGAATCCCGATCCTATTCAAACGCTCGTCAATAAGAGGACAAAGCAGGAAGGAAGTTGTCTCGCCTCCGCCGGTTTTATCCCCGGCTGAAATGGTTTTCACCTTTGCCTTGGGCTGCTGCACTGCAGAGACGGCGGTTAGCATTTAGACAAGATGTAGCGCGCCGCTGATCAACAGCGCTTTACTGCTCCGCCGTGAATCACTTATCACACACCAACACACGTCCGCTCCAGCTGTTGTTGGAGTGAGGTCACACATGATTGTCAAATATGGACTTGGGAGGTGTGGGAGAGGGTGGGGGCATAAAAGCAGGGTCAAAGGTCATGTGTGCCTTTTATTACACAGACTACTCCCTCTTGAATAAGTGTAAATATGTGTACAGATGTTTTTTTTTTATTATGACGTGCATGTGACCAAGCCATTTAAAATGTATTTTAATTGTACATAATGTAAATGACTATTTAATGATGGATCCCATGTTCCCTTGGCAAAATAAAGAAGACGAGAACAACAACTGATTGTGTCTTTTGGAGAGCAGAAATTATGAAATTAATGAAGGTTGAAAGTAAAAAAGTTTGTCCACGCAAGTAATTTTGGGAATTCTTTTGTTTATTTCTAATTGTTAAAGTTTGATACTTATACTTTTTGTTCTATATTTGCTTAGATGTTTTTCTAGCATTATATTTTGTATCTCCTCCTATAGTTTTGCGTCAACTGTTTTTTATGTAGCATTTCTGCACCAAGCTGGACCAATGTTGCAGCTTTGTTATAATTGGCTGCTAAACCTAAGTGGGTGTGGCTCAAATGACAATGACGCCGTCGTAACCAAATCACGGTTTCGTCAGTAACCATCGTTTCACAGATGAAGCCATAATTTAGGACTGTTGTGTGTCAGTGGAGATGTGCATCCTGATGAGTGCCCCATCATCGCTTCAACTCTCTGATCTCATCCTGAGGTATGACAGTTGGTGATTTATTGTAAATCTGTGATTTACTGTCAGAGCTCATGGCCATGGGTTCGGTTTGGATCACAGCCCCTCTGTAAATTGAGAGTTTTACCAGAACACTGCTCTCTCTCCTCTCTCACCTCAGTCCAGTCCTCCTTTACTTCTACTTCTGCCCCCTCTTACTACAAATGAAAATTTTGCATGTTGGCAACTTTACATGTGTGAAAACTGAATATCCCAACAACATTCAGCATTATTATTACAGATATATGTTTTTACCATTTAAGGATAAATGAGTTATAAATGATGGGATGGAGACACGGATGGGGAGATTTTTTTTTTCATTCTGAGGCCATTCTTCCTCCTGCAGGGGAAGAGATACAGACTCGCAACTCATAGAACTCATACATCTTCATTTCCTTCACAAACTCTGATCATTAAGTTGCACCGAGCTGTGCTCATCCCATTCCTGACAGCAGACACAAGCACTTTGATGTATGACGGCCATTAATGCCTCAGAGGAGGCAGAAGCCATTTGAGGATGCCAGTCACAAACAAACATTCGCACACAGATCTTGTCACATCATCGCTGTACGTGCTCCATCTGTTCTCCTCATAGAATGCATTTCTTGTGAAAGTCTTTCTTTATTTCATTAGATTACAATGCACTGGTACATATTGTTGTCCTGTCTGTATTCTATTCTACTCCTCTATAATATGTTTTAAATTTCTTTATCTTTTTCAAATCCAGTGAAGGAGCCTGAAAGAATAATAAAAGTCCAAGATGCATGTCTGCTAGTATTATCGACTAAGCATTAATTAGAATCCTAAGATCACGAGTGATGACAGTCTCAGTAAGTGTTACATCTCCACATATCTAAGTGTGTAACTTGGATGCAGTACAAAAAAAGGATATTTACTTAATGTGCTACTTTATTTTGTTTCTCAGATTTTCCACAGGACCTCGCCATTGATCTAAAACCAATCAGGTAATGGAAAAGCAGCAGGAAGACAGATCAGCGGTCAGGGAAGTTGCACGTTCAGACAAATCGACTGCACTGTATTTTAAATAATGATGGATGCGACGGGAGCACGTGAGGAAACGTACAACTCAGACGGACGCTGCGGAAACATTTTTCATTCAGAATCCTTGGGAGTGTTAACCATCACCTCATAAGCCCGCAGTAAATCTGAATTTACACGTTGGGGAAGATAAAGAGAGAATAATGGCGTTATGTTCAAAAAAGGTGCCCGCTGTTTCCCAGATAAACACAGCGAGCATCTGCACAGCCATTGAACAAAGCCCAGACTATCAGCCTAACAGCTCGGACTAATCCCATTATAAACTCGCTCTTTGAGTTTGGCTTTACTCATCACTCACACACACACATGTATACACGCACACTGTGTTGCCAGGCTTAGCCCCGTCGTAGGGATACACATTGATTTTTGAACATGGTTAGATAATTAAACACACTCTGTGGATTTTAGCAGTAATTAGCTGGAATCTATGTTTTCTTTCTCTGGCAGGGAGTGTAAATAATCATGTTTACGCTGTGTAGTATTGCGTTTGTCCGAGGCAGCACATTGACGTGTTATTTTTCCTCTTTTTGTAGTGTATTACAGCACTGACTGTGTTGAACATTGCATGTGTGCAATCAGTAAACAAACCCAAAGATGTTTTTTTAGACCTTTATGTCTGCAAAATGTTCTGTAAAAGCTAACATTTAACACAATTGACCACCTGGTTATATTCTCCATACCCAGGACTTAGAAGTTGGATCATTTTAGTTGCAGCCGTCTGTGTGTGTTGCTAGCTTTGGCTTTCTTTAGAAAATATCTGGCCTTTTGGACAAATTATGGATACCCAGCTAGACAGAGGAAATAGAGATCGAAACTCATAAACTTCCAAGTCAAGGGCACAGGTTGAGAAAAGTGTGTGGAATACCCCATAAACACAATTGATTCTTGCGGTAAGAATGGTAAATTTATTAACAATTCATCAAAAAAAATAGATTTCCAGCCAGGCTTTTTATTGTTCTTTCTCTTGCTGTTCTGGGTAACATTGAAAATTAATTGACCAAGCCATTTATACATTTTTCAAACTTGACAAGGCAAAGCCAATGAAGTCTCTAACTCTGACTTAACAAAAGTCTGTCTTCTCTTTGGACTTCAGCTTTTGTCCTCATGTGCCTCGTTCCGTCCATTCTCCATATCGTCCAAGCTCCATGTTCTCACTTCGTCTTCTTTTTTGATTCTTTCCTCTTTCCAGACGCTTTTGTCACCGCTCCCGCCTTCCATGGCAGGAAGTAATAGGAGACCAAAGCAGTGAGAAGGTAGGTAGCCATACCAGTATATCCTGCCAGTACCAGACATAGCGGCTGCACCAGCACGAACAGACAGAACACGTTCATTGATGCCCGGTCATCCAGCTCCACGCGATCCTCCCGAGTGGCCTGCATCACTCCAAAAAAATAGATCAGAGCCACTGCGGGGTAGAAAGCCAGCTCCATGGTGCTGAGGTCAAAGCCCTTTGAGTTACCACCCGCTGGAAAGGAGGACTGAAGTATTGTCTTGAGTTCGATAGCTGGTTTCAGAGATGCACTCAGCCTGACTTTTCTTAGAGTCCCTCATGGAGAAAAATCACACCGAAAGTGGATCTGACTGAACAACAGACTTGGACCTTTGATCTTAAGCCAATAAATCCTGTCAAACATTATCCACATTATTTTCCTTCCTATCGACTGCTTTCAGAGTTGACACCTTCGCCGCGCAATATGGTGTTGACCCCCAATATATATTATAATTTACAAAGAAATGGCAGATAATAACATACTAAATAGATTTTCCTAATCCTTTATGTTTTATATTTGCATATAAAACTGAAACTGTTTTTTTCCAAGGTTCTGTGACATGAAATGAACGTCCTCAAGGCCGGTGTGCGACAGAAAACAATTATCTGCTCCGCTCTTGTTACATTACAGACGCTGTGATGGGTGATTGTCATATCAGCACTTGTACAAGGAAACAAAGGCGTCACAGCTTCAAGGGATCAGCGGCTTACTGCCATACTACATAGAGCAAGACGTACCCATAATGCACTTTAGCAGCCCTCAATGTCTGGTAGGACTTGGAACATAATGGCAGCTGATGGAATAATGATGTCATTCATTCATTTTGTTTGTAAAAAGGTTACACTTTGACTCCACTGGTGGCTTTATTTTTGCTAAATAAATATCTCTCTGTATCTCTCTCTCTCTCCATATGCTTTATATATATATGTATATATCTTGTATATTTCTATTCTCACTGATTCAGCCTGAGGGAATGCTGGGCCATTAGCCAGTCAATCGGCCACCTAGGATGCCATCGCCTTCCACACGTGCTTGTGTGTGTGTGTGTGTGTGTGTGTGTGTCCTGTCTGCTTATTTGTCAGTCTTGGAGCAATCAACCAAAAAGTGTAATGATCTCCACATAGGGGAGTTTGGTTCTGGATTAGACCACTGGGCCATAGAGCAGGATTACGCTGTGGGAGGGAACATGTGGCACTTTGAACCACAGTTTATCAATCCCTGTGCTTATCTTCAGGGTGCGAGTGTTGTCCCCAGATGTTTCTAGAACAAGCAGAGACACATGCAAGCCTTAGCATGGTTCTTTGTGAAGGCATTTTAAATTTAAAATCCAAATCTTCAATTGTTACACTACAAAGGCTGCATAAAGACAGAGACTTGACTCTGATAAGTGATTTGAAAACAGCGCAAACAGATGTCTTGTTTTGCTTATTATATGCCTTTTGAAAAAGAAAAAAAGTAAATTAATTTTAATTCTCTCCACTGAGAAATATAGCCCCAAGTGTTACTCTGTGTTAGCCTAGCAACAGACATTAGATAGCTACATAGTAGCAGCGTATGTAGAGTTAAACTCCACTTTTCCATTAATTGTGATACGACTGCTCATTGTCGTGTCGTTTCTCGAACGCACATGAGCATAGCTAACAGCTGATGTCAGCGCGGGTCTCGTTTACCGACATGTTGCATCTCAGAGATCAGATGATTCATCTTTTGCTCCCTATGGATGAGTCTCTATGAACTAAACTTGATTGCGCAACCAAAACAAATACTCAGCCATATTATTTTAGGCATGAGGTTATCGCTTCATGGGTTAAACGATCCCTTTGGAAAAGTGGGTGGGAAATGATTAAAAATACAAACTGATGCTGACAACGAGACAAACAATTTGCGGTCTGGGAGTGTAGAGCGAAGTGTTATGGCAAAACCACATCCTTTAATTTTTATTAATTTCATAAGTCAACAGTTGTTACAGATGTTATGGAGATGCATAACAAACTGTAGGACTTGTGTCATTTTAAATGATTGTGATTTGTTACTTCATTTCTGTAGCTCCTGTGTGTTTTAGAAGAACACACAGTGAGTGTCTCTTTAAGTTGTGGCTTAATGAAAGGAGAAACAGACGAATAGCGACGGCATAGCAACAGCTTTGCAACCTGAGAAAAAAAAAGGTCTCTCCCCTATCTGTACATT
Source organism: Brotula barbata (assembly GCA_900303265.1). Taxonomy (NCBI): domain Eukaryota; kingdom Metazoa; phylum Chordata; class Actinopteri; order Ophidiiformes; family Ophidiidae; genus Brotula; species Brotula barbata. The sequence continues at coordinate 63,179 of OMNV01009381.1, read as the reverse complement.
GACGATGCAGTGAATAATGGCTTACTGAGGACAATGTCTGATGGCTTTTGCTATTTTTAGATCAACGGATGAGCAAAAGACTTGAATAAGCTTGTAAACTAATGAAGTTAATAGTCACAGAGTTTTGATGCCACTAAAAAAAAATTGTGAAAGTGCTTAAAAGTTGTTGATTTACTGGATCTATTACAGCATCACATCAAATCATCTAAATCTGGCAAATGATGTGTGTGGATAAGTAAAATTTGTCACCAAACTAAATGGTCTTTATATTTTGAAGAACTACTTCACATGTTTGAGGGTCATTTTCCTTACAAAATGAAAGACAAATGTATAACACAAACAGCGAAGGACTGGAAGGACAATTTCCATTCTGAAATGTGCATTGAAGAAAAAAAACGTGTATCCATACAAATACTAACACATTTCCTGTATTGAATTCAAGGAATTGCCGTGACTTATTTAAGAACAACTGAATACTAATGGGGATAAAACAAATCTTTAATACTTAGTTAGTGGAAAAAATAACATATTTCATTGTAAGAGGCTGCACTCACTTGACAGGGTATTAGTCGGTCCGTGCATAATTGCTTCCACAAAGGCACTATTTTTGGTCAAAATGACGCAAGTAAGCATAAACACAGTAATTAGTGCTTAGGAAGCTGCAGGAAAGCGAGAGAATAAGATAGAGAACGAGGAAAAGGGGACATTTGAATCCTCTAAGGTGTTATTAATGTCACTAGCGGTACAAAGCATTGACCACTTCCTGGTCCATTGGATAAAAATAGCATTCAAGTGTTTCAAGTCCTCACTATTGATCCCCAATCAAGCCTGACCTTAAAGATCTGTAATTTTCACCAAAGAGGTTTCTCAAGAGCGAGACTTGTACAAGACGAAGCGTGAGAGCATCACCGTCCAAAACCCCCCACAAATCCTTCCATTTTTTTTTTTACAGAGATAAGGTATGGATGGGTGGATGGAGAGATACATGTAGGGTGTAGTTCCATTCCATGTAGGTTTATGTGGTTACATGGATGAACGGTACAGTCCCATGTAGGTTTACGTGGTTACATGGATAAATGGTATAGTTCCATGTAGGTTTATGTGGTTACATGGATGAATGGTACAGTCCCATCTAGGTTTATGTGGTTACATGGATGGATGGTACAGTCCCATGTAGGTTTATGTGATTACATGGATAAATGGTATAGTTCCATGTAGGTTTATGTGGTTACATGGATAAATGGTATAGTTCCATGTAGGTTTATGTGGTTACATGGATAAATGGTATAGTTCCATGTAGGTTTATGTGGTTACATGGATAAATGGTATAGTTCCATGTAGGTTTATGTGGTTACATGGATAAATGGTATAGTTCCATGTATGTTTATGTGGTTAAATGGATAAATGGTATAGTTCTATGTCGGTTTATGTGGTTACATGAACAAATGCATGGTGCAGTTCCATGTAGATTTATGTGGTAGCATGGATGAGGCTTACAGACAGGAAGAATCTTTAAATAGCCAGCGGTCCACCATCATGTGTCTGTAGTGGGAGTAAAGTATACAGATGGGAAAATAGAAACAAACTGGCAGGTCATTTAAACAGCCCGACTTTCATTATCTGCATTGATTATTTTGATTTGACAAGTGCTCTGGAGTTTGCATGACTCAAGGACAGGCATTCAAAAGTATTAGTGTTAAATGAACTGATGACGGATGGGGTATGATTGATCTTTACACTCTCAGGGCTACAATTTGCTGTGAGTGATAGCAAATTATCATGCGTATTTTTTATGAATACGCAGTGGCATCCGTCCCCATTATGCATTTTTGGGGAATGCGCGATTGTATTTTTTTTTCAAAATCATGCTTACGTGATACCAAAGGTCATTACTCGAGGCAAAATAGCTGTTGTGAAGGTCTTCCTCCTGCCCTTCCTCTGTGTTTGCCCTCTGGCACCGCTCTCGCCAACCCACTACTTGGAACATCTGCGAAACCGTGCACACCCACACTAAGTAGCATGGCCTTAAAATGCATGATTCATACTGGAAGGGAAATGGTGTGTACGTTGACGTGTGCGCCTGTTTATCGGTGTTTGTGGGCAGCTCGATGACATCTGTGTTTATGGGCGTGTGTGTGTGTGTGTTAGAGAGAGAGGGATAGAGACTGTTGATACTCCTGAGCTGGAGGGCTGTGTGGGCAGCAGAATCATGTGTCAGTCTAAATTGATTTCCAGAATCCAGAAGCAAGGTGCTCATGCAGGGAGGAGATGCATGCCTCTGCACCCACTTATGAAATGAGGTAAAATGTTTTATGGGTTCATACGTGTGAGAGAGAGACTGACTGAGATTGAAACAATGAGACAAAGAGAGTGACTATTATTGAAAATCCCTGAGGAAAAAAAAGTGTCAACCAACTACATTTTTAAAGTTAGTCAATAGATTTCATTCCCGATGCAACAAATGATGTTTTTTTTGGAAGTGTGGGGGATGAATAGGAAACAGATACTCAGACAGTGGCGGGGGCAGCGTTCAGTAGACTCACACTTAGTAGCCGAGGTTATCCAGAAATGACAAACCAATCATTTTCTTGGCAGCCATTTTAGCACATTCATTACCATGTGGTTTGGAGGGCAAGTTGTAGCTGGATATAATAGTCTAATGATGGATGGCGGCCATTAAATCTCTACGTAATTCCTCCTTGTAATTAATATTGATTTAGGATCAGCCAGAATGCACACATTTTAATTGGTAACAAAGTCTTAAAATGTCGAACGCATACGTCCTCCATCTCAGCAAACAACTGAATTCCCGATAATCGAAAGGAAAGTTTAATTTATTCAACCTTTTACTCTTTCTACCCAATTCCCACATCCAATTGGAGTCCCCACACTGGGTTCCACGTACATAGATTTACTCAAATATTAAAAGTTTTGGTGAGTTTTCCGATAATTCGCTTGTTGTTTTTCGTTCATCGGTTGAGCTGATGCATTTGTGGGAGCTGTCCATCGTCGTGGTGCTGAAGAGAAACAGCGCTCCTGTAGTCTGTCTGTAATACTTTATGATGGAAGGATCGTTACGTGCAGGATTCCTCTCCGACAGCTCTTTTGGTAAAGCTTATAAATGTGACATATCCGCGCTTAACCGAACAATGGCGCACAGTGACAAAACACTCCGGCAGTGTGTGTTCAGTGACAGGCAGCACCGGGGCATGCTGGGCAGAACTTGAGTGGGAGGAGGATGGGAGGGTTTGAGTCTATCTAGTCTTGTCTCTTCACTCGCTCCGCTGTGCGCACAGGCTGGAGAGCGCAGAGAGCGGACCGTCACTCCACATGATGTGCGTCGGGGCGCAACAGTAACCTCACACACACTGTCTAACCGCGCTGCAAGGACCAGTTAACCAAGTGCGCCTCAGTTTGTGTCCACTCAGTGCCTCTGGTTTCTCTCTCTCTCTCTCTCTCTCTCTCTGCCTCTCCATCTTCAACATTTGTGAAACGGCTGCCTCACCCTTTCGGACCGGAGGCCATTTGGTCTCTGATCTGGTCTCTGGAGTCACCGGAGACTCGACGCGCTCCATCGGGGCCAGGCTGTGCGCCTCTCGGATCAGACCCGAGCCACCCCGAGCTCTGGCGATGGAGATGATGGAGGGGGACGTTATGGACAAGCTGGACGACATGGCATCGGTGTACGACTTCGACCCGATCACCGGCAACATCCCCGCGACCAAAGTGGAAATCACCGTCTCCTGCAGGTGAGTGGCAGCGTCCGCAGAGACGCAGCGAGCGTAACCGTCAGTCAGGAAAGTTCCATTCCACAAAAAGTTGTAACGCGCCCCACCCATTAGGAACGTTCGGTGCATGCTTTGGCACCGTCGGATTGAACGGAAACGCTCGCACGCTGTGGTTGTGGGCTCACATTGACGGTGCAGATGTTGTGTGGATACAGATGCGAGGCTACGCTGAGCAACTCTACAGCATGAAAAAACCCCCAAAAAACTCGGAATGCAAAGCTTGGAATTTCCCCACTGTCTGATTTGCGGGCGTGAAAAAGGAAAAAAAGTGAGAAACAGCTTATTGAAGTAATTCTGATGTGTGTCAGTTTAAAAAAACACACACACAGAGCTCGACTTACTTGAGATATAACTGCAAAAATCACAAAATGTATGCAGCTGCTGGGTGGCAGCAGTGTGTTCGTATGTACACGTATGATGCGTGTGTCTGTAGTGCGTCTGTTCAAGTTGAAAAGAATTACCACGTTAATAACAATGATAATAACCGCTCCAGTGACAGACCAACAATATTTATAGACTTTTTGTAGCAGACGCCCGCGAGCCTGTCTCTCATTAAAAGCCCATCCTGCGTGCCTCTCTTCCTCCTCCTCCTCCTCCTCGTCCTCCTCCTCCATCCTTTACCAACTCGACGCTTAAGATGTAAAGCCTAACACCCAGCTCACTTAGTCTGTGTCCCTCGTTTCAACCTCGTTCTGCATCGTCCGTAAGCATGAAAGCGTTTCCTCCATGAAGCACGTTGGGTGGAGATAAAAGGCCTTTCGCTCTCTGTTGGAACGGGTTTCACAAGTCAAAGCTTTCATTATGCGTCCCTCAGTTATACAGTATACACTTCAGTGCTGACATGTGTCCCCACCCCCACTGAGCGACACACGCACACACACATACAGACACACATACTTTTCTGGTTTGTGATGTTTGATGGGTTTTAGGTTGGCGAGCCATTGAAGCGCAGTGAGTTTGAGCTATAACAAGCTGCATGTGCATTATTGATGGGTTTTCTGGCGTTCAGTGAAGCTCACAGCCACATCTCTCTCTCTCTCTCTCTCTCTCGCTCTCTCTCTCTCTCTCTTCCGTGTAGAAAGTGAACCATGGTAAGAAACGGGAGGTCCAATTCAATGACTTAACAACCAGAGATGGCGGTTGACAATGGTTGATCAGTTTTTAGGCGAATATGGCGTTGGCGCGAACAAACTGTTTCGTTCCTCAGCAGAACGTGTGAGGTGTTAGGTTTCTGTGTTTTTGTGATAAGGACAAGGAGGCTGGGATTACACGCTTAAGCGCTGTGCAATTAAACACCATTCAGGTAAATGACGAGAACCACTCTGACAAGCCCCTCCATTTATGCAAATGAGCTCAGAGATAATGTGTGTACAGTATACGCTTGTGTGCTTACGTGGGGAGAGCAGGCAGAGGAGCCGTGCAGATGCGGTCGCTCTTCGGGAGAAATTATTGATTAAGGCTTACGTTTGGAGTTGATGTTTATTATCTTTGCTGGTGTGTGACTTGAGTATTTAGAGAGGCGAGTAAGGAAGAAAATGGCATTCACGTTCACACTTACGACCCCCACTTACTGATCGCATCGCAGCTTAGTGAGATACAGCGATGTCTCAGCAACACCGGGGTTTAATAGAAGGCTAGAGGAGGAAATCATCAACCCTGAATCATTCTGTCACACTCAAATCTATCTAATAACGGTTCAAGGCCTCACAAATCCCCTAAATCCCTCGTACAGATGTTGGGTGTGTTGGAATCCTCTTGTATAGAGAAGACTCCCCGTTGAGTTTTCTTCAGCATTCCTCCTTTATTGTGTACAGGCGTTCTCCAAATCCTCTGCGCCATGATGATAGCTGTTCCCTTAAGGTTAATACCCCCTTCACAGGGCGCACACCCCACTTTGACAGCATATGATTATCAGAAGCAGTGAGATCAGGGGTGGGGTGTGTTTGTGTTGGAGCTGTGATATAGTGGGATATGACAAGGATTTGTTTTTATTCGTGGATGTGTAGCATTTGAAGGGAATCCATGCTGCCCCCGCGCTGTGAGCATAATTTCATTTTCGGCAGTAATTCAGAATCTACTCCTAATGTAAAATAGATATGAACACTGATTATGTTCGTATATAACTGAAGGTCTGAATCACAGACATTTTCCATGGCCAGCTGGTATTTTCCCCCTTATTTCACAGCCGTGGTCAGATAGACCTTGGGATATGACTGTCACCGTGTCCACATTACTCACCACGTTTGATGTGTCATTTTCAGCACATTTGTTTTGTGGGAAGTTTGGCCTTTAGGAGACATTGGATGCTGGCAAAGCAGAGGTTCAGCGTGTATGGAGAGAATCCAACCCGCATTAAAAACGACACAACAGAGCCAAAACAAAAAGTATTCTTACACACGTCTTCTCATTCAATCACAGACTAGTCAGCTGTTTATTTTCAGCGAGATAGCTGGCGTGAGGACAGGGAGGTCCAGGTGTTATGGCCATAAAGAGCTCTCACAGCTACAAAACATGTTGTTTTTTTTACAGCCAAAATCCATTCACGTTATTTCCTACACAAAATAGCTTTTATCATGCACATTAGCAACATTTTCCACTAAAGCAGTAAGCACCGTGATGTTCCTTTACCAGTGATCATTTCACAGGAAGTGGGTTTTCGTTTTTCACCATAATCTACAAACGGTTTTTATCGCCGTTTAACCTTCGTCGTTTTGTCATAACGTGAGAATGTTGTAAGAATGAAAATGTTGGTGAACACTTTGCATATATATTACTCCATCCATCCACTCCATCCATTCGCTACTCGTCAGCAGAGAGACAGACAGCTCAATCGCACTCCCATTCACACCAACGGTCAATTTAGACCAATTCACCTAAGCTGTCTAAGTACAACATCTCCAAAGCGCATATTTGTTCCGCTACATTTAATATGCTGTAATATGCTCGTTTAATCGATCATCTGCTCGGTCTTCTTTCATTCACAAGAAACTTCTAGTCAGTTCTCCAATCGTCCTTCCACTTCCAGCATGTCCAGTGAATCCAAACAACTTAATGGATTACTTATGCTTCTGCTGTGGCCCACAGCTCATTTACTTGGCAGAAACTGCCAATGAGCTCTTCTGTGTCTGTTCTCTCACCCCTAATTCTAACCTCATTAAAGCCAGAAGAAGAAAGTCACACTCTGATGATATATATCTATATATACTGTATACATATATGTTTATAGCCTATATATCTATCTATATATACTGTATACATATATGTTTATAGCCTATTTATCTATCTATATATATATACTGGATGTACACACTGACTGGTTGGTTTTCTTAGACACTGATTAAAACCGAAGGTCAGGGTGAGCGGTGACTCACCCTTCCTGTGTGTGTCTACGTGCCACTGTAACAAAGACAGGGTCAAAGTTCACATGGACTCGACGATGAGTGACATCCAATTAAATGACGAATAGCTAATCAATTTCTTGAGAGTGACATCTAATCTAGAATCCTCAATAAGGTGAAGATAGAGTGTATAGCTTCAAAACGCCCCTGTAATTAGTAGCTCGTTGTATTTATGATTTCAGAGCAAAACTCTTCCATATTTTCCCCCAGAAATGGCGATTGGGTTTTCTTGCTGTGTTTCCCGCCTGCGGGCTTTGCATGTGTTGCTAAGATTAAACCCCCCACTCCCCCCCTCCTGCTAAATATCTGGACGCTCTGCATTTGCATACAGATTCATACTTATGAAAACTAAGATTCCAGTGTCTGATAGGACTGGGACAGATGGATCAGCGATAGGTATGAAAGCACCATACATGGTGTGGAAAAGCCCTGGGGATTGACAACACGCTGCTTATCACACTCTCATTTCCCTCGCTCTCTTTGTTGCAGGTTAGAACGTTTCTGGTGTGAAGATACCACACCGCAAACATCATCTGTGCTAATTAAATCACACGTGGTGCACGAAATGTGAGTTTAGCGTTGTAAACAAACCTCAGCTTCACACTTGACTGCCGTTATATGAGTAACTGTTTCGGTGGGGTTTTTTTTTTTGTCCTTTTTGGGCTTTTGCTCCTTTTCTTGGTTTCACTTAAGCAAATCTTGACATGTTGGGGATGTGCTTTTGGTAATCTCTCCTCTTTGAGCCGTGCTGCGTTGCAGATAGCCACTTGTCCCTCGTGGACAACTGGTAGTTCGGAAAGACGCCACCTGTCAGCGCCAGACAAAGTGGATATTAAATATACATCAGACCTGTTGTTTCTGCATATAAATATCGTACAGCATGTTGTCCCGTCCGAAGGGAAGTGTTTGGATGCTGTTATAGCATCTAGCAATCAATTATTTTCACACGAGCTGGATACGGCTGGATCGCACTTTAGGTTGAGTGAACAGAGTGCAGAGAAATAAATAATTTCTCAGCACAATTTATTGCCTTCCAGAGTTCAGAGCCTTTCTTGGTCTTGTTAAATTTGTTTCTGTGTGTCTTGACTGTGGCCAATGCTTTGACTCAATCAATAAAGCAAACTGTAGTCATGCTCAAAGGGCTGAGGAGTGTGTACGTAACTAAAACTCTGAAAGAAAGACAAAAATGCGGAGGTAGTTAAAGTGTGCACAGAAGTGGATGGAATTTTTTTACATTGATTTTTAAAAAATAAATTCATGGAACCTCTGATTATTCAGAAAAAAGATGCCTCCACTGTATTTCATTCACTTTTTATTCATCATAATGTCACAATTGTTGTGTATTTTATCTCGCTACAAATCAAACCCCACTGTACATCCCATAATCTCCGGGCCGAGGCCTGACAGGAGCTCTGTTCAGGCCGTCCTCATCCAGCGGTGACTGTAATCACTTCTGTCAGCTCTGCAGCCGTGTTGCCTTTACGCGTTGGTGAGAGAGTAAAACGGCCCCGGCGAGGCGGCGGTGAACGGCGACTGAAAATAAATGGTGTCCGTAGGAAGACGTCCAACGCTGACTGTGAGTGTTAATGATGCTTCACTGTCACGATGGCTTCCGCGGCTGAGAGTCTTTGAACCGGCTTCCCGGCTGACAGACTCGCTCGCTGTAACTGGCAAGAGCAGAGGCATCATGGGTAGACAAAGTCAAAGTTATCAGTGGAGGGCTGAGGACAGGGAGGACCTCTCGCTGCACCCCCGCTCTGTTCTAAACAGCTCAAAGGACTGTGTAGGGCGTAGTAAACATGTTAGATGGCTAAAATTTCACTTACAGTTTGGGGATTATGTGACCAGTGAGGCATGAAATGTAACCTGGGTTGTGAAGCAGAAGCCAGGCCGATTCAGTTTGAGAGGAATAATAATCTGGCAGATTTCCTTTCATGAATCTAAATTCATTTTGCTCCCGTACCGAGAGGTAAATACTCACTCAGAAAAGAAATCCTTTTACTGGTTTATTATTTATGAGGTCACTGACAGCGCCGTATTTGACTTTGAACGTTTTATTTTTGACATCCTAAAAAGACAAATTTAAAGTAGCTTTCCTGTTTGGCTTGGTAAAGCTTTTAAAGCCCGATGTTTCCTTTTTCGTTTCACTTTTTCGGTGGTGTTACCAAGGCAGGACATCATTAAAATTTTATAGTTGCTCTTCTCAGATCCACATGCTATCATTGATATGACTGCGACGGGACCAAAATCTAACCGTGGAGCGAACGCAGGCTATAGGTTCCTCCACACGACACAGAGAATGGATACAGGAAAAACACTGAACCGTCACAACAAACATTGGTACCAAAAATGGCAAACGTTGCTGTAAACGGTAAATGGACTGCAATTCTATCGCACGTTACAACGTTTGCCTCACGTTCACCCATTCACTTGCTTGTCAGGAATTTGGGGTCGCTCAGGGACCTTTGACATGGAGGAGCAGGGGATCGAACCGGCAACCCCGACATCTTATCTTACTTTTCATTTATCTTTCAGACACCAATTATTAATTAGATGTGACTTTTTAAATCTAGGCAATCAGAAACTACCAAAACATAATAACCCAGCCCTCTAATAGAAAAGGCACGTGTATGGAAAGTCATTTAGCATCCATCTCCTGCACTGTCCCAAGCCTCTTCCGTCCTCTGTGTGTCTGATTGAGTAATGGGAACTTAACAGCTCACTCAGAGACATTGAGGAAAGTGATTCACAGCTGTGGATAGAAACCTTCACCCTGCAGATTGAACAGCGAGGCCTTTTTTTTTTTTTTTTTTTTTTTTTTCTCAATCACAACAAGAGCTGCAAGATAGACAGCCAAGATAAAGCTTCACGCTGAAGGTTTCAAGAAATTTCTTTGCATGTGCAAACACTGGAAAGACTCCAAAAGGTAGAGATTTTCCGTGTCGGGGATGCTGGTTTTTAATGCCAAACAAATCAATGTAGCACCAATCCAATTACATGCTTTGCCGATATATTCTGGCAACACTAACGAGCTTATTTGGACAGATTTCCTATGGAGCGTAACGTTAGAATGAAACAATACGCGGAGAGGTCCAGCTAATGAGCTCAGCTACCTCCAGTCGCGAGGTTTCTGGATGGATCTGCCAATGTTTCTCCTTGCTTGCATCAAGTGGAGCCAATGAGCAGGAACTGGAGATCCTGTGCATTGTTTGTAAGCTCCCACCTTCACTGCAGCATCAGTGGATTTGCGGGTGCAGAAATTTAAAACTGATTTGAAAATCCTCCATGTGTGGATCCTGGACAGACGATTTGAGAAAAAAAAAAAAAAATGGACACAAAGAGAGAAAATAATTCAGTGTTATAATATTTATATTTCCATACAGGCAGATTTGTGTTTGGCAGATTCTCTCAATTGTTGGCCAGTCAGCATCTTGTAGAGAGTGATGCATGATTGAGCTTACACTTTGGCGTCGATGTGGGATTGTTTGCCTATTCTGAGCCTGCAGTGTTATTTTAGCTCTGGCACTGTGCCGCCTAATGCATGATGGGATGATTGGGTAAGATAGTCCTGTGTGGTACACTAAAGCTGGAGTATGTGTGAAATGTGCGTGGGTGAGATGACTGGATTTGAGTATGGTGCTACCACCAGCCTAAGGGGAAATAGATAATGGATGAGCAAAAAATGTGTGAGTGCTTGTTTGTCCATAAAGTGTATTTATGGTTGTGTTCATGAGGCCGTGATTGCATTTGTGGCGGTTTAGTACAGCTTGTATTATGGATTATATTCAAATTTCCAACAAAAGGCTGTAATGAAAGTTTGTTTTTCCCTGCAAGCTCCCAAATTTACAACTGCAGTTCCCTTGTTAGATATAACTGTACAGAGACAGTTTTCTGATCCTAAAACTGGCTCAAATCCTCTTCAGTATAAATCTTTTCAGCCCCTTTGATGTTAGAATTTTCTACAGTTTATTTTTGGCTATTTGCAGTTGCTCAGACTGGCGCGTGCTGGTGAATTATTGCAGCCACAGCTCTTTGAAAAGCTAAAGTAGTGTCTTAGGGGCAGAAAGAGGAAGAACCTCCCACTTCAACGAACAATCCAACATTTTATCATGGCCTACTTTTAACTACTTTTAAAACTTTTTAATTTACTGTACAGACTTTTCTTTTTATTTGCATTTGGGTTCTCACATAAAAGCCGAATGCAGGAAATTTCTCCCTGCTTTTGGAAGAAAGCCACCATGATGATTTTGAAAAATAGAGGAAATGACATCAGTGGTACCATCCTCTCTCCTCTTTTCTGTTTTTAACGTTGTTTTGAAAGTGGCGGTGGAATCCATACCGGAAACATACATTCACACATTTCACAGCATACAAATTGTAATTGGACCTCCGTGTTCAGGTTCCTAACCACGCGGCATGCGGTGCTTCCTGTCAGTGTCACAACCTCTGTTGACCTGCGCCACGGCATATTCCAGACTGTTGGGAATTCTATTTGCGATGATCCCGAGCTTCCTTGTCAGTTTGCCAGCTTATAGTATCCGTCTGCCAAGCTGAGCAGGAATCTCCCCAGAGGAAGTCCTGGCCTGAATAATTCAACAGCTGGTGGGAAAAACGATCGTGCTTGGTTCTGCCATCGATTCCATCTCCAAGCGCTCCAGTTTGGCTGTAGACGTGGAGGCTACGGGGACAGCTTATGGTGCTACATGGTGATGAACAGACACCAAACAGACGAGAGAATGCATCGCAATTTCAATAAACTTGTCACTATACGCGCATTTATATCATCTGCCTTATACGTTGTAGTTAGGAAAACAAAACAACCAGAACCAACAGCGCAGAGCTCCGAGCGGCTAGCGCAGGGTTTTCAGATTCATCATCTTTTTAATAACTCTGTGCCGCATGCTGTACTTAGCTCTCTTCCCCCTGCTCTTCCTCCCGCTCTCATAAAGAGATTACCCTCCTCCTCCCACCTCCACATTTTCCTCCATCACTCCCTCCACATCAGGTCTGTTCTCCCTTCCCCATCTGTTAGATCCTTCCCTTCCCATCGGGAGGGTGAATGAGATATTTTAACACCAATGTGGGCATTCCATGAATGTGGGCAACCTCTATGTGATGAATAAACACAACAGAAAAGTGGACAGTAATATATTATTATTAGCTTAACCACAATATTGTTCATATTTTAGATTAATTACTGAGATGTTTGTTATGCTGAGATTTATAGAACTGGTGCACCTTTATAAATATGGCAGCTATAATAAACAATAATCTCCTTTCCTTTCTTTACTTCTGTTGCCAAGGGTGATGCGCCTGAATGACGGAAGTTTTCATCTTTTCAGCGTGTGTGTGTGTGTGTGTGTGTGTGTGTGTGTTTTCTGTGAATCAATCAAAATACGTGACTTTTCGTCTCAGATGCTGCACATGTCTCATAACTCAGACATTCGACGCCTCTTCTGTGATTTTACGTTGCTGATCACGCGTCTGTCTGTAAGCCAGATGGATTCGACATGACATCGCATGCACAGAAGAACACGCTGATGTATGAATCTGGTATTTTACACTTTGGAAATTGCCTTCCAGAAAGCAACGCAATCTAATTGTTTTGCAGATTTGTCTGCTGGTATTTGCTCCGTTCCATATTTGCCGAAGTTTGTTGTGCAAATCTGTTTAGCTCCATCCCATTTAGCTTTTATTCTCCACTCAGCGATTCTGCTGGTGATAGATATCCTGTTATGTTTCCTTCTTTTCTGCAGTAACCCACACAAACACACACGTACTGCTCGGTCCCCAGGCGCGAGCTCTGATGCAGTATGTGCAGGCAAGAGGTCAAACAAAGTTCCGTTGTTACGAGTGCAATGGAGTTCTACACTCGTTCTACACTCACAACTCTGAGTGACTCACAGCTACATGCGCCGCATACGTACGACCTCAGCGTGATCTTGTCACCCTCCGTGCTCACTAGCATCTAACAACCTGGTGTAATTATGTTGGAATAATATTTTATTGTGATACAGTAGTCATATTTGCTACAAACAGGTATACACTGAGAGAATAACCTCCATTAAAACGCCGAGGGCTGAAACTGAAGGGTGGCCGATGTTATTCAGTGTTTTTGTGAACGTCTTGCGGGTACCAACAGTACTAGGATAACATGGTAATGTGTTACTGTAGATACATGAGTTACAGTACACAAATATCAGAAAAGGAAGAAGAGGACAGACAGACAGACAGACAGACAGACAGATAGATAGATAGAGGCTCCATTCTTCATTACAACCTAAAGGCTCAAAATCAATGAGCTTGGAATCCACACTTTTGGTGAAACTTTAACTTGAACTGTTTTTTTTTTCCGTCAACTCATCGATTTCTCCACTGTCAGTTTGTGGAAGGGAAGAATACAAAATGTTAAAGGAGACAGATACTTCAGAGAGACAGCATCGTTTCCATAAGTGGGTTTAAGTCAAAATCAAACAAACTAGTCGGTTTACCGTAGAGGCATCATCTAATTTTGAGAAGATACCCGGGCACATGAGAATCAGTTTCAGGAGCGAGGAGCACCGAGAGAGGTGGGAAATAAGCGAGGAGTTCAAAATCCAAATTTAAGTTTTGCTTATTAGCCCGTGGCAGCCGATTTTTGCTGGCATGTGCACTGTCAGGAACCCCATCAGCTCAAATTATATGTCTTGAATTGCCTCTTCAAAAAAAAAAAAAAAAAAAAAGACCTGTTTATCCCTAGAGGAGATATTCATCATCCTTTTCTCAGCTCGCACGCAGAGCGGTTGGAGTTGGAGAGCAGAGGAACTTCCCGCAGGTTAGAGAGGGGAAGCTGCCTAATTATTGAGGTTTGTGCTGGATCTCCATAAATAAAGCCGCTGCCGTCTGTGCGTCTGTCTAACAGGGCTTTGTTTGTTCTCCCGCTGAAGGAGGAACTATGTTTTACGCTCGGTCTATTTCTGATCAAATCTCCGTGGGCTTAATTTTGCTCTCTCACTCTCTCATGTATACGTTTTCCTTTCCCTCTTCCTGTTCTTATTTTTGATTTTCTTTCCACATTCCCGCTGTCTTGATTTCAAACTCCCCCGTGCAGCGACATGTATCCTGCACACGCTGCCTCCACAAATCTCAGATCTTTTCCTAAACCTTGTTTACATGAGGGAAATTGTGTTTTGGGAAGTTAGTCTGAAACCAGCCTCTTTACTGTGCCAGCCCCCTTTGAAACTGATTACATAACTCCATATGCAAATTTTGTGACTCCTTTCACTGTAAATATTTTATGTTTTGTCAGTAGCGGTGATGATGCTACAGCTAATACTATATTTTGGTTTTAATTCATCTTTTAAATGGATTCTTTCTTTTTTTGTGTGTTAAGCTTGCACAATTAATGCCATTCAGTGAATTGAAATGTAATATAGATTTTGTCCTTGAGATTATCGCTTTCTAATAAATGGATTTTTATCCACTCGATGGCATGATAACAGTCACTTACACACCAGCTTGCCAGTTTTGAACGTTTAAAAGATACAGAGCAACATTAGCATCCCGCTGGACTGGCGTATGTCCACCTGAACTGAATGTTGTACATCATTATTTTTTTCCACTCTTTTTTTCCACTCGCTCAACTTTTTTCACCAGCATTTTATTATCTGCACCTTGCTGCCATTGATAAGACCGGAGGAGAAAAATGGACTTATCACAGCTTTTTATGTGGAGAAAAAAAAACAGCTGTAGCTGCCAAAAAATGAACTAAAAAAGGCATAAAGCTTTCAAGAATTGCAGTTTTTGGCAATGTCAGTAAAATAAATTCACTTTTCAGTTGCCTAATAAACATAAATGTTTGGTTGCATTCCTATTTTAATTGATTATCTATATCATAGAAAAAAAACCCAAACAAAAATGGCCTCAGCTGTGGATGAAGATATTTGCTTCTCCCACAAAGAAAAACTCGCTTTCTAGATATACAGTTTGTCCTATTCAGGAAAGAATTTTAAACATGCCATCTTTAATTAACTTCTCCCACACAGACATGCAGGCGAGTGTGTGGCTTCCTGATGGGTTCCTACAGAAGAAGAGACACTTTGCCGCACTCTATTTCCTGTCTATAATGTCAGACACACACTGCACAGGTTGAGTAACCGTGTACGTTGTGTAACTGACATCTGTCCATTCAATCGCTCGGTGACCTCGTGGTTGAGTGGACTGGATATGAAACACCGTCCTGTACAGGATGCAATGAAATTAGGATGATGCCGAAATTAGGATGACAAGGAAATTAGGAACGTCATCAGTGTGTCTGCACAGCATCAGTAATTTTCTATTTTGTGATTATTTTGTAGTCACGCTAACATGTAAGTCAACTTGGGCTTTGCCTGTTCCTAACCTTGAGGTGGTAAAAGGAAATAAATAAAGTAAATGAAAGGTCAGGGTGACTCCGACACATGGGAGGGATGCAGGGTATGTCAAGGAAATAAAGTGGAAGTGGAAAAAAACACACACACACCACCTTCTTCAAGTCCTCCACGGCTGACATTTTTTGATAAAATTTGCTCTACACACTCTACATACACACGGATGTAAGCCACAGTAATCCCAACGAAGATCCAAACACACCCTGTAGATATTTGAGCATACTTTTGCTAAGAATTACTCTTCAGATTTCAGAGGTTAAAAATGCTTTTAAAATGATGCACACCCTTTTGCAAGTTACAGCAGGATGCTGAGATCAGACGAGCATATTAAATCATGCTGACGTCCATCAGGAGTATAACGAACATCTCTCCGTACACTCGCTTAGAATACATTAAGACAGTATTTACTTGGGTCTTACATCTTCTCTTCCTTCAAAGAGACTGAGTTTCTCCTGTGACAAATTATTCAACTCATTTACAGTTTGACTCTGCCTACTGTGGTGTGTACTAATTTGCTTCCCTATCAGATGGCATCAGCGATTGTTTTGTTTGAATGTTAGGGCACAAAATGACAGACGTAGATATGTGGATGCTTTATTCTTATCGGGAACTGTCTCCTGGATGAGACACAGAAAAGGAAGGAGGAGGAGACGCAGGGCTAGAAAATACACGAGGATAAACTGAAGCTGATAAAGGCATTAAGATGAATATTTACAGCAAAAAATAGAAGAAAGAATCGGAGAGAGTTGTATCTGAGGTGTGTACAGGGGACCGGCATGTCACTGTAGTGACCTAGCAAGCTGAGGGACACTAGAAGGTAATAACGTTGGATCCATCGTAGCCTCCGGCAGGCATTAAGTGAAGGTCAAGCATGATGGAGGTGTAAGAGGGATGTGAGAAAAGTGGATGGAGGCTGAAATATAAAGTTTGAGTGAGAATTTTCATTGAAAACAACCTCGGGGAACGAATCGAAGAGAGACAGGAAGTGGGAAAAAGACATCGCTTTAAAGAGGGAGTATGTAAATCAAACAACAGAGGATAATTTGTTGTCTGCTTGTGAAATAATTACACACCGCAGAATGACAGAGAGGCATAGCTGAATGAAAGGAGAGAAAAATAAAAAACGCTTATTTCTGCCAAAAAGGAAGATAGCAGAAAGCTGAGGAGTCCAAAAAATCCTGTTTTATGAAATATAAGGAAGCTTAATGCTATTTGTGAATCGCAGGTCATCTGTCTTCCAAAGTTAAGGGAATAAACTCAGAAAAACTGATTAGAATGGAAATAACCTCTCATCACCCTCTCCGTGCGAACGAGGTCCACAGGTGGAGCTGCTGGGGATGCTTGCTGTTTATTCCCATCAGCCATTGCAAATCCTCCAAAAATGTGCCAGCTACTGAAGTGTGATAGTGCAGAGATCGCACTTCAAATCTATGCATGAAAATAAAAACTAATTGGCTGCGGTTGGAGTTTTTCACACACTGGTAAACATTTCCAACCGCCGAGCAATCCCGACTTATGATTTTATGATTAAAGAGTGTTATTTTAGTCATGGTTAGATCATTTAGGCAAAGCCTTCCATTAGGAGTCGCTGTTATATTTATTACGATCACAGTACATCAGGGGCTACAGCTGAGGAGAAAATGTACTATTTCAAGATAAGAAACCAAAAAGTCATCACTTCAGTTTTGTCTCTCTTAATGTTTTATCATCGTCGTCTTTTGTAGTGGAAGCGCTATGAGGGTACGCAGCGTTCACATACCGGGTCAGTGGCGGTAATAACCCGCAGACGAGACCCTTGTGGTTCCTCGTAACATGATAAATAGATCACAGAAAAAAGCCTGCACAAGCTGCTCTGGAAGAACTTATTAGTTAGTCAGAAATTGCTTCCCGATGACATTTTATGCATATGCATGCAGGCTATTGTAAAGGGAAAAATTCCACCCAAAGAAAACACTAATTGGGAATGCTGGGGATACTTTTGTGGTTACGATCCGCAGGCCTGGTAAGTGAATGCCGCATCGAGCGATCTACTTTTGGACGTACATTTCCTGACAGTCATAAAACTGAGTAAAAATCACGACGGTGCTTCAGTCACACAGAGACAGACGACGTGAGACAAACTCTTCCTCGTGACCTTTTTGGTTTTTTCAGCTAACATTATGCAGCCTGTAATTTTCTGTCTGCCAACCTTTGTGGTAAATCAAAGCAAACTGCAGACACTATTCATGTTTGGATTCCAGGTAAAAAAAAAAAAAAAAAATTGCGGTCCGTGACAAATTGCTGCTGTAAATTCTCTCTTGTTGCTTCGCCTGACAAACTGACCGTCGCTAATCAACATCGTTAGTTGCAAACAGTCAGAACGGTGTGAATTACAATTACAAATGAGGTGCACGGGTCACTTGTTTGGGCCACGTTTAACGAGATTTGCATCCATAATTTTGAAATGAAACCTCCCCGGAGTGATCCGTGTTGTTGGGAAGGTTTACGATTAATCCATTTCCCCCGACGCACCAAAGGAGATTTGAACTCAAAACTCCTTCGAACTGTGTTTGTTTTGATAATGACAGAGTGAGAGCGTATGAGATTACACGCCAAGAGGAGGTGTGGCGAGCGTGCGAGCGTGCAGGCGTGCTGGTAATCAGCCT
Organism: Brotula barbata; assembly: GCA_900303265.1. Classification (NCBI taxonomy): domain Eukaryota; kingdom Metazoa; phylum Chordata; class Actinopteri; order Ophidiiformes; family Ophidiidae; genus Brotula; species Brotula barbata. Next base: position 44,940 of record OMNV01009381.1, on the reverse strand, counting down.
GCTCGTATGCATTTCCGAGCCCCGCCGCCGTTTGCCGCGGAGTAAATTCGATTTTGAGCCGATGAGCGATTTGCATGTAGCGAATGGCAAATCAGACGTGTGTGTGTGTGTGTATATGCAAGAGACTGAAAATGTGAAAATAAGTGCACTTTGCACCCACGTGCTCGTGTTTGTGGTTTCACGTTGAAGTGCTCTCCTAGACGTCCAAAATTCAATTTGTGTACGCTATTATATTTCATGGAAATATGTAATAGGTACTTTAGCCACATAGTCACAATGTCTTTCCAGCCCACAGACTCATTGATTAAATCTGGAAGAAAATGGGCATATTGATTTAAACTGGCTTTGCAAGTATCCTGACAGTGAGACGCTTAAGCACAGGGTAGAACTGTGGGAAGAGGAATATAAAGAACTATAAATATGTCGTATAAGTCGTGGTCCACCTCTGCATTGCTTTATTAACCTATGAGAGAGGAGAAGAAGATGAAAACTCGAAATTCCTCTTGCAGTCAAAGTAATTTAGCATCTGAGCTTTGCACTTCGAAGAAATTAAACGGTAATGGCCACAAAATAAATAAGTAAAGCTCAGCACACACTGGGGGGGGGACTGTTCCGGTCTTTACCTTGAATGGTCTTTGATGAAGCGCTAAGGTGTCCGGGAGTTTTGCTTATCCCGGATCGCGTGAAATCTTACAGAAATAAAACTATTTCCATGGAGATGAATGAGCCCGGTGATGGGTGTGATTTCATAATGTGGTGCGGGGAGGAAGTGAAGACTTTCGGAGAGGCTCAGCAAAACTCGTTTTTCAAAAAGATTGTTGAAGAAAAAGAGAGATTAACTTTTTACTGCTGCAGAGCAGGATTATAACCGCTTATTAGTAATTATGCATAAGTGGAGATAAAGGGAATGTCCCTTACAGTTAAACTTCTCACATCTCTGAATATTGACCACGGGGGGAAAAACCCCCTGGATGGCCACTGTGTCGTTACTCGGGGCAACCAGTGTGCTCAGCATCACGGCGTCTACATCAGCGACTCAGTTACATAAGGGACTTGGAGCACTTTCAGCAGCATTTGTAATCGTCTATCATACGTTTCTCTATGTTCCTTACAGGTGAATGACTTGTTCTTGTTCTCTCTCTCTTCTTTTATAGGAATCTCTTGGATAAAGACACTTTCTCCAAGTCAGATCCACGTGAGTACCGTGGCTTTGTTTCCCCGTGCTGATCTCTCTCTCTCTCTCTCTCTCTCTCTCGCTCTCTCTCCGTCTGATGGTTTTGTTGGTGTTTATGGATGTCTTATCTTCTCATTCAATTGCTTGCCTGTTAGTTCATGGAAATGTAGCCGATATATCCACATGACCCTCAAAGTCTGTTTCCTGCTGGCAGCGTAAAGGCAGAGCAGCAACCAGGAACCGCTCACGTCTCTGATTAGCGCCCATGTTAACAAGTGAAAGCATTCACACCGTACGCCACTGAGCCTCGCAGAACGCCCCGTCAGCCGAACATCAATTGCAAAATTGATGATGAATCTATTTTTTTCTGCAGACCACGTGTCCGCCGCGAGCCGAACGTGGCCAAATGACGTCCTGCGGGTCCGGTATCGATGCATTATTGATGCAACGATAACATTTACACACTGAATGTGGATTTTCGCTCACAGCCTCTCGGTGCAGCTTTCTGCTGGATACAAAACACAGCTGACACACCCGGAATCCAGAGGATTCACCAGGGGCGGTTCACAACACACACACACACACACACACACACACACACACTGTGAAGAGTGGAACCGGCAGCTCCTGTAAGGAGGATATTTCATTTAGGTTTGAAGAGCGTTTCAGCGCGGCGGATCGACGCTGCCCTGCAGCAGACACGTTTCTAATGTGAAAGACAAACAGCTGCAGAGACCGCGCTGCCGGCGAGAAACGGGACGCACATTTGCAGCATCTTTGACTGTCTTTCCTCCTTTCATCTTTCTTCTTTCCTTTCCTCTTTTCTTTCCTTCACAGTGTGTGTACTCTACACGCAAGGAGTGGAGACAAAACAGTGGAGAGAGGTGAGCACTTGCAGGAAGAGAGAGAAGAACAAATCTCTGTCCAATTAACTTCTTGCTCTCCTTGCTGGGCTTATTACGTTTGTTATTTTGTGTGTGTGTGTGTGTGTGTGTGTTCACCACTTCTTCTCATCTTTTTCACTTTAAACCAGTACTTAGCTTTCATGCCTCATCAAAGCTGTACAGCCAACAAACTTTCTGGAGATATTGAACAGGATATCCTCCAACTGGAGACTAATAGGAGACCCCTCCCCCCCACAAACAAACAAACAAACAAACGACAACAGCACATTAAAGCGTTAAGCCAACCCTCACTGTGCTTTGTTCATCTTTGCCATCCTCCTGATATCATTTATGATCTGTCCACTCTGTTTGCTCCTCCATATCCAGAGTGTTTATTTGTGCAGTAGGTAAATTAAAAGTAAATTAACCGTAAAATTACAGCAAGTGAATACGCTCATTGAATATTCAATTCAAGCAGTATGGCACACACACACACACGTTGTAGAGTACGAACCGACCGAAATTTCTTTAGAAAACAAGCAAAGATGGCGATTTGTGGAGATTTTTTTTGGTGGAATTTCACTCACATCCTAATAAAAAAAAAATATCACGTCTCAGTAGTGCCCCCTATTGGTGGCCAGGGGATGTAGCGAAAACATTTGAGTCCAATAAATCCAAATATTCACCATCAGGGGGATTATTACTTCAGCTGTCAATCATGTCTCATGTTCCCAAGTGGGAGGAGTTGTAGAGGAACAGCTGTGGTGCAGACAGGAAGGGGAAGTAGGAGGGAAACGCATTCTTGCTTTAAAAGGATCCTGAATCATTCAATTATACAACACACCACCATGCAGATAAAAGAAGTACAGCGTGTCAACAGAACTATTTATTCATCCATTGAATAAAATGTTGTAAAATATCTCATGGATGTGACATGAACAAAGTTTCATTTAGATTTGCATTCCAAGTATCTCCAAGGACTAATCAAATATTCTCTAGCTGCTTACACACACACACACACAGACATCATACAGATGTCATCATCAGCATCATTACTCATCCCCTGGTGCACTCTGTCCAGCTGTAAACCTCCACGGATGTGCACTTTTCCTCCTGTCCTGATCCATTAAGGGTGAGACTGTATAATGGATCATAATTTAATGAAAATCATACATACGTGCATACGCTGTATGACCCTCATCTGCTGCTTACACACTCCAAACAGATGGTGGGCAGCGTGGGCGTTCATTCACATGAATCTGGAGAACGGTTGGGGAAGGCTCGATGTGCGTTTGTACGTACGCGCGTGTGTGTGTGCGTGTCTGCAATTTATTCAATGACGTCTCAATTCTGTTCTTTTTAATCAGTTTGACAGGTTAATTAAGTCGGACGAACGTGAGCACTGTTAATCAAAATGACAGTTAATTCCGCCATTTTCGCAGATTGGTTTTAAAAAGAGAGAACAGTTGTTGAAGTTGAAGTTGATTTCAGTCTTCGCCTTCATTTTTTTTTTGGAGCTGGAATCGGAGGGTGTTTGCGGCCGTTTTGAGGTCCATTGAATCAAGCAGGTGACTCACCGCGGACTTTCAAATAACATTTCCAGACTGGGCCCTCTGGCGCAGCGGTCTTTCACCAAGACTTGGACCAAATTCGATGATGACTTCCATCTCCCACTGTGTTTGTTGTACAAGTCATCATATCAGCCATGTTTGTGACGTTGTCGGTCCGTGAACCTTATGTTCACCGGTTTTCCAATTTTGCACCCAAAATCTCCGACACTGAAGGTAGTCTGTTTAACTTTGGTCAAAATTTCCATATTTTAATTGTCGATCAGTACCTCAGGTAAATAAAATAGAGCTCAGAAAAGAAGTTTAGATACATTTTGCTTGTTTACAGCCGGGATTAGCGATGACATGATGGCCTTCAAATGTAATTGTGCTGAATTTAGGCGTATTTAGAGCTCCAATGATGCAAAATCTACATCCAAGTGATGGACACGTGTCCTCTCTCATCTCTGCCCGTGTCCACACCCATTCTGTTATTGGATCGTGCACCCATATATGTTATAAAACGTCACATTGAACCATTCACTCCAGCATATATAGACATCCTTACATATACCTTTACGTAAAACAGCAGCCACTCGTAGCTTTAAAAGACCCACTACACGCCCACGCTCCTCATAGATAATGTCAATATCTACAACATACACACCTACATACACTCTTCATGTCTTTCCTTTATTCCTCTGTCTTCTCGTATAAGAACATCCTTCATCTTGTTGGAAAAAACACCATCGAGTTCCCGTTCACACCGTCTTCATCGATCACAGAGTTTTCCTCACCCGGTAAACGAACCTGTTACAGGTGATACAATCGAGTGGAGTCCGGTTGAGGCGGCGTGGGTGTGAGTCACAATAAAATGGCGTTAATTTTAAAGGGACTTTGTGGAGATATGACACGTCTGACCTTTTTATTCTTTTGTTCCAACCATCTAATTTGCTTGTGACATGACATACGTCCACACGCGCGCATATCTCTTCCTGCCCTTTGCGGGGAGCCTATGTGTGGATTATGTATGTGTGTGTCCTTTCCTCACAGTCACACATCTGGCATTAGACACTGTTACAGCCCCCGGAGACTCAAAGCTTTGAGAGACGTTCGGGGCTTTATACACCCACGAAACCGAGCGACGCTCCAGGATGTGTGTGAAGGAGACGTGGCGCTTGTTTGTCAAAGGAAGTCAACAAGAAGCACTTTCACCTCCCACAGCCACCATAGTTAGAGCCCTGAACTCTCTGACTTTCCTGGGAGGCGAGTTAAACGCCTCCATTCTGTGTGATTCTACGCAGCGGACTCGAGTCCTTCTAACTGGCCGCGACAACGACACCTCGGCCAGGCAACTTCATTGTCCAGCACGATCCAAAGAGATGAATAAAACGCCAAGAGACGTTGTGTATGTGTGCGCGTGTGAGAGGTTGTGTGTTTGTGTACTCCGGGTGCAGGTCGGGGAATTCATGCAGGACTGTCATGAACGCTCTCCTGCAGCTCAGCAGCATCTAATGAACTCTGCAGCACTGCTGTGTCTCTTCCACTCAGCGGGGAAAATCGCATTATGGAGTCGATCTTTGCCATCAACCTCCATTTTACTAACACGTTGAGTGAAACCTCATCAACATCTCCCAGAGCTCCCAGCAGCTTCGGAGCTTCGGCCGAGGGCTTGTTTGCTCATCTTTTCTGCCTCTGTGCTATCCACGTTTTTGTTTTGTTCTTTTTGAATTTGTGAAATCTCGCATAACGAGTAGGAACGAATGAATACAATTTAAAAGACAACGTGCGATTCGATCGATCCGTGCGGTCCTTCAGTCCTGGGTGCCTTTGCTGCACTGATTGAAAAACCAAAGTTAAATGGCACTTTGTCGAGTTTAGCACTAATCTATAAGCCGTCTGGTCCTATAGTTTGAAGCAAACGCATTTATTGTTGACTACAAACGGAAAACAAAACTGACTCGGCAAACACAGTCAGTCCTCAAAAAAAATTGGATTTACCTCAAATAAGGAATAACCAGAGACACGACTGTTATTTCTTTAAGAATAAAGATGAAAGGAATTGTCACAAAATCGCGTTTTTCTCGCAGGGGAACAGATTTACGACCCTTAACCCTTCGGTAGCACAAATCGGCGCGAGCTGGAGCAGAAAGTGTTTTGTGGCGATATGAACTAGCGGTTCCATGAAGGACAAACACGAAGCGTTCCCGGACACCGTGAGCGGACGTACAACTCGCGCAGTTTTGTGTGTGTGGTCCTTTGATGCGTTAGTTTATCTGACCTACTTTTTGAATTTGACAGAATCTGCACCGTTTCCATCTGATTGTATTTTGTGCCGCTCTCATTTTTTTTTTTTAACTGCAAATAACTTTTTCATACTTTGATTTTTTTCCCCCCTCCTTCAAATACACAATGTGTGCAGTTTGTTCTGTGTGCAAGTGGTGTGAGAATCCCACTAATGAGGAAGCCTTGATCAGCGCAGTCCTCCTCCCCTCTGTTCTTACTCTTGTCTGACTCCCTCACTCCCGCCTCTGCTCCTCTTTTGCCCCATTTTCTTCTCTTCCAGCCAGTCGGTTTCTCTTTCTTCCCGCTGACTCTCTGTAGGCTGTTTCTTTTTATCTGCTTCTCTCTCCGAGGTTAATGAATGGGTTATCTCGCTGTAATTAATATGAAAGACAACCAGATTAGGTAACCAGGAGAAACAGCTTGGTGATGTCGTAAAATGAAGTGTGTGTATCACGAGTCTGAGACCGAAAGTAAAACATTCAAATATCATCGTTATTGTATTTTTGGAGCATTTCCTTTCCTTTCTTTTTATTTTGATATCTTCCTCCACCCCCACCTCTCTTTTCTCGCTGTAGTTTGGCCGAACGGAGGTGATAGACAACACCCTCAACCCCGACTTTGTTCGAAAGTACATCTTGGACTACTTCTTTGAGGAGAAGCAGAACCTTCGCTTTGACTTGTGAGTGATTTCCCTCCGAGGGTGAATCCTGTCTGGTACTTTCTGTTTCTCCTCTGTGATTTATCGGCCTTCCTCCCTCTCCGAGGCCCTTCAGACCCATCCGAAGACGCTGACCTCCTAATTAGCTTTGCAATACTGCGGCGTTTTTCATAGTCACTCATTTTTACAACCATTCATGGATTTAATCATGCACTTCATCTCGATCTCACCGTCCCACTTCATCGCTTTCTGACATATAAATGATAATATTAAATATTAAAAATGTACCAATTATCGTGCTTCTATGGGGGTTAAGTTGATGAGATTCAGTGGTAACTGTCAGTAGGCTGGCGGTTACTTTAGTTCCTTTATCTCTCCCATGTTTGATTAATCATTTTGGTTTTAAATCCCAAGTACAAATATAATAATAATACCTGCGATTTCAACCCGATCGTAGGATGTTCCCCTTCGGCCGCTCGTAAGAAACACAAACACAGGGTTTATTGATTTTACTTTCACTCGTGCTATTACTCCCATTCTCTCTCTTACCACCATTGATTTATTAATCTCTGCACAAACCAGATTCATCACGTGATCAAATATTTAATCTTAGCACACCTCGTTTATCTTTCGCTGCTTTGCATTCAAATGCAAATCACCATAACTAATTATTACGGAAGAGGGAGGAAAATGTCCTCGGTGACTCCACCCACCAAGACGCCAAGATGTGAGGAGACAGAAAAGAGATAGAGCGGACATTTATCTTTTTTACCTGTCTTATTACGTCTACTTAACCTGCTGACAAATCACCAGGGGTTGTAAAAGAAATCTTCCCTTTGAAGGATGTATCAATCAAAATGTCTTCACTTCCACAAAGGTGAAGTAAAATGCAAATGGTTTTTGAAGATTTGTTTCCCTTCAGGTATGACGTCGACTCCAAAAGCCCGGATCTCTCCAAACATGTGAGTACGCAGACTTATTGTAACCTTGAGCCGCTGATAAATGGAGGCCAGTCTATCGCTCCACTCATCAGAAACGGATCTATTGATCAATGATCCATTTATCAGTGGTCTAATGCTGTTTTCATGGCTTGTTGCTAGCTGTGTGTTATTTCCTTGATGGGAAATCAAACCTTTTGCTCTGATCGATTCCTCACAGCATCCAAATACTGATTTTATTGTCTTAAACATCGTGTTTGACCTCAGACTTACTATCATGTCTCAAAGTCTATATTCTCATATTTTCTCATAATAATCAATAGTCATACTGCAGCGGTAGACATTGTGCAATAATTTGTTACGGTCATGTAGAAGAGCTTTTATCATGCGATGCTTTTAACCATTAGTTTCCATTTAAACGAGACTCCACTGATTTTACACATTCAATTCTTGTTGTTGTAAACTCCCGTTTCTGGTTTCTATGGCGAACAAAAGAGACAAAAGTCACAAATGGGGAACTCTAAATTATTATAGATCTGTAAACATTTTAATGTGTCAAATCTGTGGAGTGCCCCTTAAAGAAAATGAACATTTTGGCAGTCAAAAAGGACAAAATCTTGATTCTTGATACTGGAAACTATGGTGACAGAAAGCACTTAAATGTCTTAAATCCAAAAAATAATCACTTTGAATGATTATTTAATGTATTTGGATGATAAGGATTTGTATTTTCCCATCAGCGACTCTTAAGTTCCTGCCTCATCTCTTCAGCTGGTTTGTTTACTTTCGGTCCCGTCCTGGCAGAGCATGTCGTCTCCTTTCACGCTCACGCTCATCATGATAGGGGTGTTAGGTGTTGTGCAGTGATGTCCGACTGGTATATGATGTGTTCTGTTGTTGCTGTTGTTGTTGTTGTCGTTGCTGCTGCTGCCTGTCAACCTTTCTGGAAGCCTGCCGAACTCAACGTAGGTCCTGCACCTCTCTCTCTCTCTCTCTCTCTCTCTCTCTCTTGCTCTCTCTCACTTCTCTGACACTGCATGGCTGCTGTCTCTCTTGCTACATTAGTGATGTTTCTCCCGAAAAGGGGGAAGTCAAGTTAGGTGTATTTTTGGTGACACGAATAGAGAGATTTTTATTCTGAGTGAATCAAATCAACGTCGGGTGATACTGGAAAGAAACATCTGTCATTCATCTCACTCATCTCATCGTCCTGATGCATAAACCACCACTCTGACCCTTGATGATCTTCGTCCGATTACTTCACATCGTATCTCACAGTGACTCATCTCATGACCCATTGCAACCGGTGCTCCAGCTGTGGTTAAGAGTTCCACAAATGTCACCGCGATCCGCAAATTTCAACAGAACAGCGAGCTCCGTCGTGAAAAACAAATTCTTGAAAGCTTCATTTGCATGGGTTTTAGTGAAAGCGAGTGACAGGGCAAGCAGTAAGTGTCACTTTACCCTAACGTTTACTCACTGCTACTGTATGTGCCGGCTTGTTATTCATTTTTCACCGCTCACCTTCCTTCCCTCCCTCCTGCAGGACTTTCTGGGTCAGACTTTCTGCACTCTTGGGGAGATTGTTGGATCACCGGCGAGCCGACTGGAGAAACCGCTGGGGTGAGTAAGAGTGAAACCCCCCTGAGTCTAAAATAAGGGCAGTGGTGTGTTAGGATCAAATAAACATGCACTGGATGCAAGTACCTTCCTCTAGTCTGGACTCGAGTGTTTTTTATTTTTAAATCAGTAATCTCAGGTGCTGTGCAGAACATAGCAGCTGTATTACTTAGGAGGTAAGAGGAATGCCTTTCTGCCATGAGGCAGAGCACCTCACGGGAAGGCTGCATGGCTTAGAGGCACAGGTTCAGAGTTTGGCCTAGATTTGTGGGATGGAGGTGGAGACTGGGTGTTGGCATAAAACTCTGGAAAGGAAGAAAAAAAGAGGAAAAAAAGGCAATGATTTCCTTACAGTGTCATAATTAAACAAAAAGTTAGCATCACTGTCACCAACAGTCCTCATAGAGCCAAAATGTCAAATATTTTAACTTACTAACTTTAACATAATGACTGAATGAAGCAGTCAAAATTTAAAGAATATAAATGCACAGTTGTAATATTTTTGGTATCACTGTGTGATGGGGAGCTCGTCAGATGCCTGAAGGTCGAGATATGTTCACGACCCCCCACCCTCCCCAGATTGACTCTCCTTTTGTTATCTGCTGGACTGTAAAAGCATATACGGTGAAATATTCGCTGAGTCGGGATTTCATTTCAATTTCACGTCCCGTTTCTGGGGTCACAGAGTTAAATAAAGGAAGTGATGAGTGATTTAAGAAGAGACACGAGGAGAAGACAGACACATTGATCAGACAAAGGAGAGGAAAGGAGAGGGAGACGACGCACTCCGACAGATGTTTTCTAAAGATGATTATGGTCATTATAGAAAAAGGGTGAGGCTCAGAACTAAATTACCCCAAATTACTGCTCATCCCCTCAGTTTATAATCTCACACCGGTTGAAAAAAAACGTTGTGTTAAGGCAGTGCCGTGTAATCTGTCTTCATACATCGATCATCATGACTCCGCTGGGCTGATGTGTTCAAAACGCTGCCTTCAGTACAGCCAATTATTTAGGCCTTATGCTTAAATTATTAAGTGCTTGGACTTGTTAACATGTGGTTTGTGTTTTTGCCATATTTATCAGAATTTATGTACCTTCATGTCTTCTGCAAGGTTAGAATTCAGTTGTAAGATTTCTGCAAATATCTCAGTGGAAAGCTCTGCTGCTGGAACATCCAGTTTTCCTCTATTGTGTCGCTTGTAAGAACGTCTGTTCTTTGAATTCGTCATAAGTCAACATATGGATGCAACTTTGGATTTGTCATATGTACATATATTCAGAATAATCCATTTATTCCACCGTTTTCACCTAAAGGCTTCAGCGAGTGACGATTGTGTGATTCATTTTGTTTGTTTGTTTGTGGAACGCAGCTCTGTGACTAAGGTGCGTAAAATCTTCCGGGATGAAATTCGGGATGAATCACGGTCGCTCTTTGGCTCAGCGAGTTACAAATTGAAGTTTGTTGTAATGTGCGTTACACGTGTGTGTGTGTATGTGCGTTTTTTGCTGTGACTGAGGATGAATTTCCTGAATGTGTAAATCAATCCTCGTGTAATGATTATGCTGGAGGCCTTTGAGTGGAGATAATGATGCAATCTGGGGGGTTCTGTAAACATTAAATAGAGCTGTTGATGAAAAAAAGTTACACCAGAGAATTTACCCTTTTATTTGTTTTGCAGTTAAAGTTAGAGCTAAAGAAGCAACACAGACAAACACACGTCTGATGCGTGTTGATGGCAAAATACAAATGACCATTTGTCAATTCCGGGTCAAAAAGCAGCAAGGTGTTATTTGTTGTCATCATGAAAATATACATCTCCTTCGCATTACACTTGGCAGTCCACACAGTCACACATCCACCCGCCCACACACACGCACACGCAGTGAAGCACTGCTCTGGTAGCTGCTCCCCCTGTGGAGTTTGTTTTCACGTTTGGCTTTTAATGAAGAGTGACTCATATCTGTGCTTGGATTTGCCTAGGCTTTGCTTAGCAAGCCCGAGTCTTTTCGTACATTTTTATCTATGTATGCACGTGTGAATTTATGCGCACACACAAAATCTACACTGCAGCATGTTCAGCTCAGTTTAAAGTCTGACACACTGCCTCTGTCTTATATATCTCTCTGTCTATCTTGTCCCCTTCTGTCTTGAATCTTCCTCCGCCTTGCACTGATTATTTAGGCATTAGCCTTTGTGGTTGTTATTAGGGAATAAAGACTTCTGACGGTAATGAAAGAGGGGAAGCGAGAGTAACATCAAGGAGAGCTGTTTCCGTCACTTCCCACTTCTAAATCTGTATCTCATGCACTTTAAGTGGCTTTTCCCCGGCCAACTGCTGGCTTACATGGAAGACAAAATAACTAACATATGCCACTACAAATCATATGTATGGAAAACAGTCATTCCGGGCCAGAGGGCATCATGACCTGCAGTCGACCACCAGCAGAAAATCCCTTTAAAGCACAGCAGAGGAATTTTCACAGTGCAGCAGTGCCCTATACATCGATGGTGGAGTTAGCTGGTGTTTGCCATCTGGTGCATTTATGTTGAGGAGGCCGAGTCGTGGTGTATCTCACGGAGTAATTAACATTGATGAGTAATGAATGTGTCAGATTGAATGGCTTCAAAGCCTCTTGTCAGTCTTTGTTTACTGCACATATAGATTCCCTTTGAAGTCACTCGAGCACACAGCAAATACATGACGCGCAAAGACAGGCACCTGTGTAATCTCAGATTAATGTTTCATACGTGCACAGACTGCTCGGGTGTTCATACATATAAGGAGAAATATTCGCACAGTCAGTGAGACACTCTGCTGCCCAGACAGAATGATACAGCCCTGAGCGAAATTAGCCTGCACACGGCAGCCTACGCAGTGACTAGGTTGCTTGCAATTATTTTTTTTTAATGGCATTATCTCAAGATCACCAGTAAATTATTCCATTATCTCCAGATAACAAGTGCTTTTTTTGTGATAATGGGTGAATTTATCATGAGAAACAACATTTGTTTTCTTGAGATAACAAGATAATGGTGGACAACTCAAAAATTGTATCTGGTTCGTTTGATCACGCCTGATTTCAGCCTTTAAGATCACTGTCATGACTGACGGGCTGGATTCATAGCTGAACAGTGAGTCGAGGCATAAAGGTGTTGGTTAATGCGTCTCATTATCACAGGAAAACAACTTTTGTTTTCTTGAGATAACGATTTGAATTAACCTGCCATCACGAGAAAATATTGTACGCACGGCCGTTCTCCGCTTACGTACAAGACACCGCTGAAAATGTCAGCTGGACTTTTTAAAGGATTGTAAAATAATCAAGCAACAATTTTAAGCACAACCATCCCTACTAAAGATCATCACCATGATCTCTGCACTCTTTTTACTACGGTTTCAAATAGTCTTGGTTTAGCTGATGCATCTGTATGTATGCATGCATGCATTTATATTGGTTCCTCTGTGACCTGTAAATGTCTGTTTACGTACCAGTAAACAACGTTTCCTTGGCAACATATAGGACTTAATTATTCATTCAGTAAGTGTAGTGACACTGAGATCAGACAAGAATTCAATAAAAAGGTTTGATTATCTGGCTTTTAATGGGTGAAAGAACCACTTACATTGACACCACCACACAACTAAAGCTTAGATGTGTGTGTGTGTGTGTGTGTGTGTGTGTGTGTGTGGTGGGGTGATAGGGAGAGAGAAAGAAACAGAGACTGACCGCCGCGCAAGATGTTTGTTTCATCTGAGCATCAAAGGTTTCCTGAGTTTTATTTATTTATTCCTTTTTTTTTTATTGCTTCAGATATTAGAGCTCTGCTGCCACGGGCGAACGTGATGCATATTTTATTGAAGACATGAAAAATCTGTTGTCATTTTGTTGACAGAGAGAAACAATATAATCTAGCATGTTACAGTGACTAACCATGCTGCATTTGCTTCGTGGACAGTGTGAAATACAGTCATGTGTATTCAGTACAGCAGGGGTGTGTGTGTGTGTGAGGGGGGGGGATTGGTATTATAAATGATCTGAAAATCATCCGAATTATCCAGCTGACTAATTTTGTGTGCTGCTCCTGTTCTGCTGTAGCGTTGCAACAAACAACGTGAGAAATGAACTGTGCAAACGAGGAAGAGAAACAGCAACAAAGAAAAAAAACTCTGCCGTAGCAAATTTGTCTTTTACAGAATTGCTGATATGGTGAAGAGGTCTGAATACAAACGGTTTGATTACCAGCTAATTTCCCAGCTTAATGTAAATCCTCGCACATTGCTTTGGAACAAATCACAAATAACGGCCTCGGGAAGCTTCTGTGCATAGAAATTATTCGGCCGTTATCATGCGTTGCCTTGTTTTTCATTTATATCGTGTGATGTTATTGCACGAGGCAGGTGTGCATTCCTCTTTTGGAGGGATGAGTTTTGGAGATATTCTGCAAAAAAAAATAATAGATTTGGAGTTTATTGAATAATATATGCAGAATTTTCCATCAGTTCCACCTTGAGACAAACAGCAACTCATCCTAATCACCTGACCAAATCAGCCAGCGTGTATGTGTGTAATCACCGTTTGACCTAATTTGCTCATTTTACAACTTGGAGATCTTAAACCTTCATCTTTATAAGTTATGAGCTCAAAATACCCCCAGTTGATGAATTATTAGATATTTCATGATATGCCTCATCAAATCCACTTTCTGTGTATTGCATAGTTCCCATTTTTATAATTTTTCCCATTTGCCTCATTCAATCCAACTGGCAAATTTAGATGTCTAGTTTCCCGCCCCCCA
>OMNV01009381.1:0-31010 GCA_900303265.1 Brotula barbata | reverse complement strand
AATAATTATCCAAGATAGTAGTCCCAGAGTTTTGTGTGTCTATTTGACACTTCAGTTTGTCACTAATTGTTACACTCTACTTGTTTGACGCCATTATGCACACCTGAATGCTCACAGCTGAACAAAAAGCCTTTCAAAATGTGCTGTCAAAAATTTGTAAGAGGTTATGGAATGCTTACTGGGCCATGCCTAATAATTTCTGCTCAATTGTCCAAACACACTTTTGAGCCATCAAAGTTCAAAACACTAATCAAACATCAGAAACCGGCACTGTAAAAGAGACAAACTGTCAGCAAGACGTAGAAGGCCGGTCTAACGAGCTCCGAGAAGACGAGGGAGAAGGACCGGATGGGCCAAGTCAAGGATGGAGTATGGTGAGTTTTTACTGCCTTTATTTATTTCCTTTATTCCAGGGTGGTTTGGCTGCACGCCGTCGTTTCTGCAATGCGCTCCCATCTGCAGTTATGAGCGTCCTGGGAGCTGACCATAAACACCTCCGTTTTTAGCCAATAGCTACAGCGCGGCTCCACTGCAGCAGATGGGGGTTAAACGGCTCTCTCAAGGGCACCCACGACAGACAAGGAGCCAATGGAAAGCCACAACCCATCGCTTCCCTTTTCCCCAGTTGGCTTCGAGACTACTTACTGGTTGCATTAAAACCATCAGTCTGACCTCCCCTGAATGTCAGGCTCTCCCAGTTCGCCCCGTCACTTTTGTTTATTTACACGTTAACATCACGCACCTCGAATTGCCGTCCGCGTTCTATCTCTCGCCATCTAATTCTACCAATCGTGCGGGCGGGTTGTGAAACGCTTCAGGTGGAGAGACGGCGCCGCGTCTGAGCGCGCAGGGTCTTTTTCTGTTTCAATATTCTCAGGATGTCAAGATTACTGGAGCGGCGTAGCGGAATGAGAGGAAATGATTTGTGAATGTGAATAGAGGCGTGTGTGCGGAGGAGGACGATACCCAGCCGGGTTTGATGAAAAAGCAAGCAACAAACGCAACAGTCAGCAACAGCCTGTCTCCAACAGTTGGCAGCCAGGCTGTTTGGGTCAGAGATTTTGCCTCAGGATCCGATTCTATTCATATAACGTGCGCATAGGATAATCTTGGAGAATATTTGGCTTGTTGGGTGCTAAATGTGAAAATTACAGCCTGGCATTGAGCAACCAGAGAGCATCAAAGTCCTCACTCGGCTTCTGGATATTAGTAGCGAAAGACTGCCTTGTTATATTTATTAATCCCAAGAACACGTAGAGAAGGTCAGATGTTGATTTGTTAATTTTGCATTTCTCCTTTCACTTGTACTGTGCTGAAAAATATGCTTCAAATTCTGAAGGGACCAGTATTGTTTTTGCCAAACAGATCGCCGAGATCGAGATTTGCAAAAACGGCAGTGACTGTGAACTTCATTGCGATTGTTGCCATGGAAAGGTAATTGCAGCAGGAACGAGCCACCCACTACTTATCCTTAACTTTCTTTCCTGTTAAACTATCAGCTGGAAAGCGGTTGCAAACACCTCATGTTTAGTGACTTTTCAAATTCTCATTTCTCATCTATCGGATTTTTATCTTTTCGACAAACAGTGTGTTGTGCGTTGCTTTCGTCACGTTTGTTGTCTTTTATCAGGTATTTTAAGCTCTGCGCAACGAAGTCCTTTGGATTTAAGAGGCAGAGAGACACACGCTAGACTTTTAGTTATACTGAAAATAAACAAAGAACGACTTGTAGACTGACGGTGCTGAACGTAAGCGCTCAGACGGGAACAATACTTCAGCCTACGCCGTCAGTCTGCACGCATCCAGCGTGCAGCCCTGCGGTCTTTGTGACACACATCTAAATAACTTCCTGTCTGATTGACTCATCAACTGCAGCTGTGCAGTCAGACACACCTGTGTTCAATTGCCACCTAAGCTGCAGCGCCGTGTGTCACAATGCCTCAAACACACACACGCACACACACAAACAAACACCCAAAACCAATCCCACTGTCACACCATCAAAGTATTTTCTCCCAAAATCTGTTTCTTTCCCATCCTCCTCTGTTTCAGAGAGCACAGTTATCTATGTTTATACGGTATTTTTATATTTATAAGGCTTTTTTTTTTGGCTCACGGTTGGAGAAAGGAACAAACCCAAACCCCAAGCCGGTGACACAATCCCATCAGCAATGTCTGTGAGTCACACACGTAACACCAAATTCAGAAAAATGTTTAAAGTTAACAGCCAAATTCCGGCAGTGTTTACACTAAACAGACACTTGTGGGAAGAATGATATTATTTGATGCTTGTGCTGTGTTTGGGTGCGTTACAACCTAAAGTGTCTGTATTATCGTGGCGCCTGTCATCGTCAGCCCTTTTACCTCTTAAACGGCTTTGATTATGGCTGCCACAGTCGGCTCGTCTCCTCTTTGCCCTGCCGATTGTTTCAGGCCTAATTTTAACACAGATTCCTCTGGCTTCCTTCCCAGTGTAGCTCAATTGATTTATCTCGGAGTTCTCATTGCCGTCTGGCTGCGGTTCAGTTCAGACCCACGGTAGAAACTTTGAGATTTCTTTTCCAGTCTTTTTGCTTTGTTTTGTTTTTTGTTAATGTGTGAATGCACTCTGACACCCGTGAGCTGCCGGTCTCAGTCGCTCTTCAACTTTTAGTCGCCGGTCAGCTTTTCTGGGCAGTTCACCTCCAGGGGATCTCAGCAGGAGCGTTCAGTGTGGAATGATTGGGTTGATGCTCATTCATCTTATCTGCGCAGACTTTGAATTTGATTCTGTCTGCGGGCCAGGTGCATCTCCCTTACTGTGTCTGTTTCTTTATCTTCATCTCTCTTCCATTCTCTCTGTCTCTCTCTCTCTCTCATCTCCCTCCCCAATCTTCCCTCGCCTGTCACTAAGCCACACATCTCTTTCTGTTGGTATGGCTACCAGCTATTTCTAAACCGGAGCACACAGCCCTCCACGTTGGCCTATCTAGGATATGCAGATGCACATGAACACAAGCCACACACACAAAAAAAGATGGGCTAATAGTTCAGGTTGGATCCGTCACCTGGTGCCATTTTTGCTTTGATTAGACTGCAGTGTATTTTTAACTCTGGAAAATGTCAATTTATCTGTGTGTGTGTGTGTGCAAATACTATGTAGCAACTTCAGACATGGGTTGTGACGCAAGGGGCTCCCATGCTGATGGTGATGGTGACTGAGGAAATGATTTTACTTGAAGTTTAACCCCCTAAGCACTAAACAAACCAATCAGGGTTATTGGATCAATCTAAGGCCCCGATATTTTACACAAGGTGGCGCAAAGTTTGGGTCACATTCTTGTGTTCCAATGTTGCGTCTTGTGTTTTTGTGTTGCGTTTTATTAACTGACAGAAAACACTTGAGCACGCCATCTCTGAAATGTGCGTCACACAGCGCGTGTAGATTGAAAGCACATCAGCGTCCTTCTGCCTTTGGATGAATATTGGGATTTCATCAATTAAAATACATCCTACAAGTGGTGTGGGTGTCAGATAACAGCCGGTACAATTTCTCTTTACCTTTCAAAACTTCCATTGAAATGCACAAAATCTATTTTTATAAGTTTCCGTGCAAATCATCTGCACGGAAAGTCGCACTTGGTGAGAAATGGCCTTAATCTGAAATCCTAGAGCCTAAAACCTACCCCATTGCACCAAAAATATGGGCTGCTTAACTAGTCATACCCTCAAGCAAAGGGCCCTTAACCCCTTAATATCTGAGCATAAGAATAAAAAAGTTCTAAAAAAAAAAAGTCACGTCAAGTCTTGAGCATTTCTGATTTAAAACCTTCTCGAATCCAGAATCACTCCAACTTTTTGACGCATTGGCATTTTAATTTTTAATGCGTCAGGTATCTTTTTATACAGATCTCCCCAGAATGCATCCTCATGGATTTGGTGCCTTTGGAAACTTTCTTTGGGTTTTTCACTAAAAGTTGAAATAAAACTTTATGAAGACAGACCGATCATTGGTTACCTCGGTGTCTTTACGTACATCCTAAGACATAAATACATATGTGTGCTCGGCTGAATAGCATACTCGTTGTGAAACACGCACATCAGACCATAGATTACCTGAACGCACGCTCGCACACAAACGCACACAAACGCACTCACACAATAAAACCCAACTCTGTTTTTCTTGTCTGGCGTGGTGTGCTAATGGCGGTCTGGAGTGCTGGACTGATAAAGCTGTCATATTGCATCTGTCGCTGCTTCAGTCTTTTGCTAACACATATGAATCTGTCCAGTGGCGTCATTTTATAAGAGACTAACACATATATACAGACTCACACACACACACACACACACACACATACGCACCAGCAGACACATCCATTAGGTGAGCGAGCTCCGGTTTAGATAATGGGAGATTCTATCAATAGATTGAAAAAAACCATCTGTTCTTTCTGTCATTCAGCTTTTATTCTCTCGCACGTTGCCTATTTTTCCTACGCTCACACACAAACGCGCATACACACACTGATTAGTCCACTGGCTCCAGTAGCAGAGCTCTACTCTCTCTCCATAGGGAAACCTTCATCGGTTGCCTGAGACACTGTCACAGGAGCGAAGTGTATTTGGGGATTAACGGCACTGCAAAAGTAAGTTTCCTCCCTGACAAAGATAATAAACTAAATATGGGGAATAAGACTTATTTCCTCGGGGCTTGGTGGTCAGAAAAGAGTAATGGCCAAGAATGTAATTACTACTCGAGGGCATGACTACATGAGTACCTCACCTCCTCCTCTGCTCTCTCTCCTTAAGGTCTGGGCTGATGGGAGGCTGGTGGGTTTTTCTCCACTGCTCCAGCTGTTTTATGCTCCTTCTGGAGCTGTACGTTAAATAAGACTGGATCAGCTCTTTGAGGCTTTGATGGGGGGGAGAAGGAGACTCGGTGAGCTGTGTGCAAAGGAGCAAGACCGAGTCAAACAAGATTTAAAGCAGATTTAAGGCAACTTTGATAGCAACTCTGACAGCGAGATGTCACCAGCCTTTGTGTCACAAGCCTTCTCCTGTAGACATTTTGTTACATATGGTCATAACAACATGACACTTCTTCTGCACGTTGCATTGTTTGCAGAAAATTATTGGTGTTATTCACAGGAACACGATTGCTAACTTGCAGAGTGAGAATGTTGTAATTAGCCCAGAGGGTAAACATACTGTATGTATGCTGAAAACCTTTTTAGTTGGTTTATCGTACGATTGTACTTCTTCCTGACGGGAAGTTACCGTGACAGCGTATGCAAAATCATTGATTCTATGGTGATTGTGTTAACTTTAAGGCTCACGCAGTACTCAGCACGAAACAGCAAAGCGTAGCTCTGTAGTGAAAATCTGCATAGAAATAAGGGAGAAGCTTTGTAATTAGTGAGGTTTCCTGCCAAGTTTTTAAAACAAAACATGCATTACCGGGTCAAAAAGTGATGGAAATATATATTATAGCTGAAATTTTACAAAATACGACTCCATTCTCCTTTCTCCAAATTCACACAATTGTGTCAAAAGTGGATGGAAACTTGGCTGTTTGTGTGTGGGTGTGTGTGTGCTGTATGAGCTGTTTCGCTCGGAGACTGGAAGACTGTGTTCTGACGTTGCCATAAAATAATTAACTGTCAGTATTGAGGCCTAATGGCCCTCTAATCTTTGAAATGTAAATAAATCTAGGTCCTCATGAAAGGACGACAGGATGGTATATTTCTACCATCCCCCCCAGCTCCTCCTTTAAAACTGGCAGAAGTCTTTGATGCTGTGATGAAAAGTGATGGCTGTCATGCCCAGGGCAGCCAGTGTTTGAGGGGGCAGGGTTTGGGGTTGCTAAGCACCATGGGAATATGCTTGCCAGACACTGTTTGGTTCACAGGAACACCAGCATGTTCCAGGAACCTTTGATAGCAAAGACTAAAACCTACAGGGGATATTTAAATTTAAATTGCCAGATGAACTTCAGATGAAAATGCGTTCAGAAGAACAGATGCTACTGTAAGAATGATCCAAACACATATTCAGGGACATATTTAGGTGATCAGCGGCGCTCTGGGCCGTGGCCAAGTCTGTTTTCCTGTTTAAGTAGTGCGTTATCTCGGCGCGCAGCGAGGCGCCGGGCACAGAGGGGTCGTGTTTAGGCTCCCAAAGAATCAGAGGTGTGTTTTGGGCCGAGAATGAGTTGAACCAATCGGAGCGTTTCCTGCAATTCCCTTTAAAAGCAACGAGCGCTTGAATGTGGTTCATTGCTGTTTACATGGCAGAGAATGGACTTGGTGTAACCGGGCGGACAGATTCTCTGCTGAGGGAACAGATCTGCTTGTGCGTGAGGTGAAAGCACAAACAAATCATCTATGGGAGCGACTCTCAACCACTGAAGATACAGAGGCTTTTATTGCACTTTATATTTGCTGTAATTGGAATTTCACAACCCACAAATGTCATTCATTTACGATTAGATGCAGTTTTGAGTTGGTTTAAAGTGGTTGGAGTTGGTTTAAGAACGTACATTTGTCTTAACCTTTCACTAAATCCATTTTCTCGAGCCATCACCGCGCGCGTTCTTTAATTTCACATTTGGAAACCGCTCAGTTTAAACAAGATAAATGTCGTCCACAATCTTGCCATAGAATTAACTGACTATTGTGCAGCGCCTTATAATTAAACCTAATGAATTATGAGTGCATTAGGTGCAGCTGAAGATGACAAGATAGCCCAGCACATCTCTGAACAAATGATTTGAATGATTGATTAATAATTCATGTCCTCCATTTACTCAATTGTGGCTTCAAATTGATTCCTTTTCATCAGTTCATTTCCTGAAATTAATGGTGTTATCACCTTAATTCCACTCGTCCTTGGCGCTTGGATGTTTCCACTACAGTCCACGAGGATTTAATGCGGTTTTATTTTAATTTTGAACTTAGATTTTGGCTTCAGCAGTAGCACACAAAGAGATGAAGGCTTATTGAGAAAGATGGGAGCGGGCAAAGCATCCAGAGTCATTTCAGAGCCGTAATGAAGCCGTTCAAAGAATACAAAACACCGCATCTGATGGAAATTAATAAGTAATGAGTTAGTAAGTAATTATTGCAAACTTCTATACAACAACCCAACTCTAACTTATCCACTGCATCACTGACAGATCTCATAATGATCCTCCACTCTTAAAACAGAGATTAAACTGAATATTTTTAAAACAAATTCGGCTTTGTGTGAATTATAAAAAAAAACAAAAAACTTTTTCATGATAATATATTTATGAAAAAACAACAAAAACAGAGTACATTCATTATTAAATGTATTTGGGGAAAATTAATCAAGGCAACCTGTCAAGAAGCTTAAGACTTTTTAAAAAATATCATTTTTATGTGCAATATTTGTCCTGGAACGTTAATGTGGAAAAGTGTCTTTGGCTGCTTAGTTTTATTTGTTTTCCTAGCCCACATTTGATAAATTCAGCTTCTCCCTGTCTCTCTCAAATACACACACAAACACAGAGAGAACAGTGTTTAGAACAAATAACTGATACACGAGCTCAAAATGTCAGCTTTAAGATTATATCTGTATTAAATTACATAACTGGTAAAAAAAAAAAAAATCAACAAAAAAACAATAAAACCAACCAGATTTTTTCCCTCGTACAAACTGTTCCACAAGAACATTCAACACATTTCTGGCCCTGAGTCCTTTCCTTGACTGGCCCAAAATTCTCCACTGATGACATCATCAACACCCTATGCATGTATGGGGAGCAGTGAGAGTCTGAGGTGATGGACAGGCTCAATCACACAAACGCCCCCAGCCATGGCGACGAGCGATCGCTCTCAGCTTTTATCAAGCAGCGTTTGCACTGGAGCTGCAGCATCCCGTGCGTCCAGCCCTTATTAGATTCATTTCATAATGTGTTTATACCGTACCATGATGAAGGCTGCGTGTCAAAATGCGTGGGTTTAACAAAGGCGCACTGCCGGTCTTATTGCATTACGTCTTGCAATCTTCGATATTTAAAAAAAAAAGAAGAGTAAATTAATGCCTCCTTCGCTTGTTTCTTAATGTTCATCAGAATCTAATTGTCAATCGGGTCCGCAAAATGATCTCTGTAGTCGACCTAGGATGCGGCGGGATAACAGGTCGGTCACTGTATCCCGTTTCTTTCTTTCTTTTTGCGTGGAATGTGTTTTTTTTTAAAGCTTTTCTGTTTTGATTCCTGGATGACAGACCTTCCAGTATTGACAGCTTTGTGTCTATTATGAACAAACCGCCTCTTCCTGCAGACAGCGATTGATCACGGCCCTCTGAGCCATCTGTTAGCGAAACAACTTCTCTCACGTTTAATCCATCAATCAAGGTGACACACGGAGTTTCCCGCATGAAACAGATCCACTTTGCCGCCGAGCTTTGTCTGCTGTATTTTCTCAGGTTAGAGAGCACTTTGAACTCTGCAGTCATCTGTCAGAAAGCATCGCCGCAAAACCCACCGAGCCAGCTCCTCCCGCGCTGAGCCAAGTTAAACATTTAGAGACCGCTAGTTTGGAAAAAAGCATTGATTTCCCTCCAAAATGAATTAGGAGAATCAGCAGCATTGATGGCAAACAAAACATTACAGAGATTGGCTGCCTGTGTTGTGGGAAGTTAATTGCCTGAGGTATCATTTCCTCCTTTTCCTCCATTTCACCTTCTGCGTTTGCGGTTGTAAACAAAAGAAAAGTTTAAACTCGGCTTCTTTAATCTGCGCTCTCTTTGAATGCGGATTTCCACCCTTTCATTGTTTCATCCGACGCGTTTTAAAATTACATTTCCATACGTGGGGGCTCCGCGGCTTATGCTGCGGCAGATGAAAAGGCGTCGGAGGAACTCGGCGCCGACCACAAACCGAATGCTCAAACGCATCGGTCACGTAACGGCGTATCTAATTATGACTGCACATCTGTCTGTAAATGACAGTGTTTCCAGGTGTGAACGAGGCTGACCGAGGAGAGGCTGCGCTGCTCCGACGGCGTGGCAGTGGCTCTTTTTTGATTTGTGCTTCGTTTGAGGTGTGATGGATGTCGGCTCGCTCTCCCTCGCAGGCAGCCCTAGAAGTGAGAGCGTGCACTACTGCGGCCATTTCAGCTCATTTCGCGGCGTTCCTGGGTGGCTGCTCCTTTCTTCCCCCCCCTTCTATTTGATTCATGGCTTGTCTCTCTGGTGGCTGCTGTAATAAAGTCAAATGAGGTCTCGAACGGCTGAGGCTTTGTAGAATCAGCAGTGGGTAATTGAGGAGGTGGACGTCTCAGGTGGGGTTCCGTGTCTCTTCCTCTCCCCGCGGCTGTGAAATAGTGTTTCAATTTTCCCTTTGGCAGCCTCAGTGAAGTCAGAAATGTTCTTGCTTCTTCGCTGCACTTTGTTGTGTGTTTGCTTTGTTATTCCGGTGTTCATTTCTTAAAAGGTTAACAAGGCGATGATGTGGAAGGAAAATGCCTCTGTATCTGAGGTTTGTCTTTTTTTGTCATCCGCTTTCACCCCAAATGATGTTCCTTCTCTTTTTTGCAGCGGAAAAGGGCAATAGTTTAGCAAAGTATATGTCTGGAGGGAACAAGTCTCAGCAATAAATGTCCGTTTCTATTCCCTGCTTCAAATCCGGACAGTGAAACCGACCAAAAAAGTATTTATGAAGGTAACAGTTCAGACATGGCAACCCCGTGACTTGTTATCTGTTTTGTGTCTCTGGTTGTTTTTTTTAGTAAAGAATTACGAACCATTAAGCCATTGATTCCACATTCGCTCTCAAAGTCACACCCCATGAGAGTTTTGCTGCAATCAAGGACTTAAGTGTCTGAAGCAGCAAGATGGGAATGATAACATGAAAGAACGGGATGAGTTCGACGTGAAATCAACCAGCCTGTGCTAGTGCGGAGGGAAGGCTGCTTCTAAAGCCGAGATAAGAGCTCAAAGATGATGTCATATTCGGCTGTGGCAGCATCAAAGCAGCTCATCTGCAGACCAGATTGCACCTGACCGCCATGTGGCCGGGTCACCTGGTCCGAAGTGTGAATGCCAAACCATCTGATGATGATGCGCATAAATGATGCAGCCATATACAAACCAAAAAAAAGAAAAAAAAAGGGGAGATGCTTGTTTTATGAGGGTCATATATGGAACATCTGCTCCTCCCTCCGATGTGCTGTGGCGTAGTGATTTCATATTCTGCTTAACGAGACAAACTCAGCAGGAACTCTTGTCCTTACGTTCACTCCTACACACACTTTTCACTGCTGTGAACTCTCCGACCCACACACTGAAGCGGCTGCAGCCATGTGACAAGGTGCGAAGATTCACCTGGTCACGACTCTGTAGGATTAATTAGCGGTTTTACACACCACACACTGCTATTCGTAGGGAATGTGTGTAAGATTAGAGAGTAGAATAACACTTTCTGGGGGGAAAAAAACCAAAACAACGATTTTTAAGACAGCCAAAAAGTAAGACGGCGGAATATGAAGTGCCTGCCTATGTAAAGATGGAACATTATTTGTCCTTGTAAATTTGGATTTTTATCCACGATAACACATCTGTAGGTTTTTCCTGGCTTGATATTTTACACCTGCTTTGGCTAAGGCTGCATTTAATTGGGTTAAAAGAAGGACATTCACCACTCTTATGAGTTATATTTACTTCCAAGATGCTAATTAGAAGTTGAAAAGTTTTACAGTATACTTTAAGTACAAAAACAGACAAATTAACCCCTGATCCCCCCCTGACCTACAGTATCATCAGACAGTTTTGGATCACCAATAAGTGCAATAGACTGAGATAATACTCAGTGTGTATGCATGCTCCACCACATTAAATGTGTTTAATATATTCCTAAGCACAATCAACATTTGTTCAGGCCTGCATCTAATACAATGCTGCAACTTTATCGACAATTTACTGTGAAACAAACGGTGTCCAGCTGTTTTTTTTTTTGTTTTTTTTGCCACACTTTCTCTCTCCAATCCTTGCCAGTGCAGCGTTCATGTACTTTCTTTAAAGAGCATTACTTGAAAGAAACCTGAGCATCATCGTCTCTCGCCGTGTTTGTTTCTTCACGAGCTAATCCAGTTTGCTCCTTCGAAGTTTACATAAATTAAATCGTTACAAACAGTTTGGCTATTTCATTAGCAGCAGGTAGTATTTATCACTGGTGCGTGGCTCTTGAAGTGGGAGCCTCACTGGTAACGCGCTTTCACCTTTATGCTTTACGGGCATGCTGACAAGTAATTGGTTTGCTGTAATGGCTGCCGATAATCACCATCTCAGATAGGCTCCCTGAAGGACACCCCTATGGCGCTTTGACTTTCTTGCCTCCCACTTAGCAAAGACACAGTGTGTGGTTTGTGTCTGATAGATCAGTAAAAGCTAACATGAGGCTAAATGCTGTGCCTTCTTTTATACTTGATCACCATGTTGGACAAAGGCCGCTGAGTGGAATGGATTAGGCAGCCGGTGGGTGGGAAGCTTAGAATGAAACACAGAACCGAACAGCTGGAAGGCAAATCGCTGACAAATGAGGAACAGACTGCACACACGGTGTAACGCTATGGCATACGAGGGATTAGACTTCTTTTCTGGTGACTTAAGGTATTATAGCATAATAATAGGAAGTAGTGCAAAGCACAGAAGCGTATGCAAGTGTGTGTGAGTGACAAACTCAGTCTACCGTACACTTTAGTACGTTTCCAGAACTTCACAGAAATTCTTGCGCTTGAGTTTGTAAACATCTGGGAATCAACGTGAAAGCTGCTTAGGTCAGAATCGGCGTGTATTCTGAACACATGTACCCCACGGAGATGGTTGCGCATGTGCTGGTAACAATCTTTCAAAATTCCTACATCCAGGAGCAGTCATGTGACCAGAAAAAAATCAATCAAATATGAACATCTTTAGCATTGAAAGGATCCGCAGTGTGTTTCTGCAGTGTGAGTGCACCTGATACCCGAGTCAAGCGTTCCGCCGTCTTTTTAATGCTAAATTATTTCTTCAATCTCTCTCCCACTGCAGCCCCTCGTGCTCTCGTCCTCTCTTTATTGTTGGTTCAGTCAAGAGGATGCCAAGTGTAAATGAGTGAGGGCCATTATTTCCATCCTTTATAGGATGTACAGGAAGGCCTCCAAGCGCAATATCACATTCGAGAAATTGCGGTCTGATGTAAGCCGTGACTCTTCAGACAAGGGTGGCAAAAAGCACAACTGTAATGAGACCGGAGAGCTGTCCCCGTCTCCTACAGTGGATAAAAGCCTTCCGTCCAAAGTTTCAGAACGAAATAAGGATCCATCTTCACCAGAACTCTCCTGATTTGGGACTGCGTCTCTTCATCCGTGAGTTCCTCGCTCACGTTCCCAAGTTCGTGATGTTTTCGATTACGGAAAATGGAGCGAGTGGCACCTCGAACGCACAACACGTGTCATGGTGCCAATTCCTCATCCGTCCTCATCATCATACCACTGCACTGAGTAATTTCCTCCTGACAGCGCCAGAGCACGCCGCTCCCAAAATAGAATCCATTGTGTCTTATCACTCTCGCTCGTCTGTCAGAGATGCATTCCTAAAACAGTTCAGGAAAGATTCTTCAGGCGTCCATATGGGAAAAGTCTTGATTTTATGGAAAGACTCCTGAAATCTGGAAACTGATCCACTAATGGCCACTGACAATTGAAGAACTACGACAGTCAGAGATACTTCAGAATCGAACTAAAAGGACATCTGATCAGTTTGAGTCATCGTGTCCCATTCTGTATCTTCATCTCTTCATTTTCGTAGCCACCTTGGCTCTTGTTTCCTCCAAACAGCAGGTTTGTTGGATTGTTTGTGTTCCCGTCTCTGATGAGTTTGGTGTATTTGTTCAAACGGGATTAAATGTTGCTTCGAACACCATCTTAAATCTGTCTGCCTGCCTGTCTGTTAAATATCGGCGGTTTAAAAACACACTCGTGTGTATCCCGCGGGTCTTTGAAGCATTGTGTTAATGGAAGTTACATTATGTATGCAGCAGGATGCAGCCTACCATGCGCTTTGACTCTTCAGTGCTTCTAAAGAATAAGATGACAAACAGCGCCTTCATTACAGACATCTTAAATTATGGCAAAAATAGCATAAAATTGAGCAAGTGCGTATAAAAAGAACGGAACTTATTGTCTGCTTCATTTCATACATGGCTGCTCCGGGTTTTCAATAATCTACGTTGTGCGCGCTGTTTAGCGGTTTGCATTGAGACGGAGACCAGTAAACAATCCAATACCTCCTCTTTATAAATGAGACAACTTCCAAATTAAATTCAGGAAACGATCGTCGTTTCCTTGCATCAAATCTCCACCTGCTGAGGCGGAAATGTGATTTTAGTCGACGAGTTCATTTCTTTCCAATACCTGCTCGTAGGTGAGAGAGGAGATGGGAGGGAATGTTTGCACAGATGTTCATTCTACGAGGATCAAATATGGCAGGAGGACGGATGAACATCAGCACTGGTTGATTTTTTTTAACACACACACACACACACACACAGACACACACAGGCTTCAGTCAAAAGTAGCACATTCTTGAACGGCATACAGCAGGTTTAACAGCTAACGGTTGTACTCTAATCCCCGGGGAAATGGATGAATGGCTGTCATTGTGGCTCCACATTGTTTATCGTAGCCATATATTACCTGCTATGTCTGCAGTTTTACCTCTTTACTCGCCTTAAGATACCAGGCTATAACCAAGAGCACCTAAGAGGATTGATTTACTTCCAAGAGGTGATGGAGAGAATGAGTGTAGGAGGATGTAGACACAGTGTCATTTGTCTTTTGAGCGCAGTATATTTGAGCCAGATGGACACGGTGGGCCGAGTGAGTATTTTAAGCCATAAAATCTACTTTCGCTGTTTGCTACAGCACTCGTCCAGGCAAACCAAGATGGTTTGAGTATCAGAAAATCAATGGAAGCCTTTTGCTCTATTGGATCAAAGGTCTCCATCCATAGTAACTCTTAACACACACACAGAGAGGGCGAGAAAGAGGCACTCTGTAATGGTTATGCACAGCTGGATAGCACTTTCTCCAGACTTTTGACTTCAGCTTGTTTAGAGCGAAAGCCTTCAAAATAAATCCTGTCTAGAACTAACCAGGAGAAAAAAGAAAGAGACAGCGATGAACTTTGTGTATTATTAAGCCTCACGACTGTATTCTTGATTGTGGTCGGGCAAAAGATGTACAGAAAATCCTTATATTAGTGCTGTCAAAACTACTCCAAAATTCAGCTGGTCCAAGCAAAATTTTATATCAAAAGTTTCTAGGGGTCCCAATCTTGAGTTTGAACAGCCAATCAAAATCATTCTAACATTTGGACGCTGGCACATCCCAGGAAAACTGACACGGCGATGAGGCGGGTGGGAGATTTGATTTTGATCTCATCTCATGGCCACTTCCTGGAACGGCTGCCACAAAGCTAAAATGATATGAGATATAAAAGACCCCCCTCAGATTTTCCTTAACATCCTTTAGAAATGTGATATGTAATGGCAGGTTCTGGATTTGGCACCAACAGTTTATTCTGTATTAAATCATAGAGAAAAGTGACCTTCAGAACACATATTTCTCGTTTGAAATAAAATCACATTTCCGAAGGACAGTGGATGTGACATTGATGTACTGAAGCATCATTGTAAAGTAAATTAGGGGTGACTTGGCTGTCACTGTCCATCAGACTTGGCTAAATCTTTGGTGCATAAACTCCCTGCATTTACCCGGATCCTCCAGGATGCTGCAACTTATTTAGAATGCAGTAATATGATGTATTTGAGACCTTTAAGCAGTGCGCATCTCTGCAGTTTTGATTTAGCCCCAAGCCCAGATCCCTATTGCTGATTAAATACCCCCAGAAAATCATAGCACTCGTCGCCATAAAAGATACCCGCTCCCCCACATATTCTCCTGCAGAAGAAGAAGATTAAAAACATTATGAAAAGTGAGGAACACAATGTGGGTGTAACTCTTTTTTTTCCCTGCAGTCCAGATTCATGACACCAATCATCTGTGATAATAAGGCCTCGCCTCCATCTGAAGATTAGATTCCAGTGTGTCTGTCTCTTTGTGTTTGTCCTAATTCACAAAACGTACATATACATACTCTGTCAATATAATAAGGCTCGTCTCTCAATTGGATCAGTGACAGACTTGATGAATAGGGCAATTAACACAAATCCGGCTAACCACAGTAAACCTCGGACTCCTCGCTCTAATGGCCCGGAGTGTCTCTTTTGCGCTGATATCACGCTGGTCAATAAGAGGAAAGTGATGAATTCTCTCGTGAAAACGTTGGGGATTTCTTGTCTGCATTGTTTGATGATAGAAGTTGCGCGTAACTGGAGGAATGTTTTATGCATGGAGTCTCACGCTGACAGGGGAACGGTTTGGTCCCGATTAAGAATTTATAACATCAGAGTCAGCAGTGCTGTATGTATGTGTGTGTGTGTGTTGTATGGACTTATTTACTGTACTGTATGTTTGTTCTTTATTAGGTTGTGTAAGGTAGGAAGGACAGACTGTAACAAGATTCTTGAGAGCCGCATAGACTCAACCACACGTCCAACTATACATTCATTTCTAAACGGAGACAGAAATGAAAAGCAAAATAATGAATTGCGCTCACAGAACAACACAAAAAGAACAAGAGCTTCTCAGCTTCTCCCTCACGTGCAGTCGTTGTGACAGAGACCGAAAAACATTTCCAGCCTGATTGGCTCATCAGCTGCAGCTGTGGCAATTAGACACACCTGTGTCCAATTGACAACTAAGCTGCAGCACCGTGTGTGTGCCACAATGTCCCACAACACACACGCACACACACACAAACAGATAAACAAGAGTGTTCTCATTGTCTTTTGGAATCTGAACACCTCTTTAAATGTGACGGTCATCACATGGACTTTTACACATTGCATTAAAATGCCTGTATGTGGATTTGTTATCTAATTACAGAAAACTTATTATTATTATATCTGTACCTGCATTTACAACTTCCATTAAAAAGTCTTCTCGTTAATCTTGTCTGACTCGTGATTAGGTTTCAGTTGGCATGTAATTACGCGTTTCCTCCTCGCTCCATGGAAGAGCTGCATCTATTTAACAATAAATAAATAACTAATACCGTTTTCTATGCGATGTCATGGTCCGTGGTCCAGGACTAAATACACATGTAGGGTAAGTCACAACTCCTGATTCAAACTAAAAACAGATTTTAAAAGGAAAAACACTTCCTGTTGTATGCTATATGCTAGCAGACAGTAATTCTAATCTGTCCAAACACACTTAAAGGAGTCCGTTGTAAATATGTCACAGGAATCATATATTTCACAGAATAATCCACCTCATACTGACAGACGGGGCGTTTCCTCTTGACTGAGGCAGAGAAATAATCGAGACAAAACAGATTTCTGCGTGTTATCTTTAAAGAGATGAGCAACTCTGCTGCTACATTTTAGCATAATGAGCAAGTTGAAAGGGTTGCTGTTTTTTTGTTCTGATTTTCAACGGCTTCCAACCTTTTGTTTTTTCGTACAAATTATACGTCTATAATTTTCTGATGTAAAAAACAGTCATTCCAGGATGCACTTAAATCTTTATCTTCCCCGGTGGTAAAGAGAACAGAGGAAGAAACACCAGGAAAATCATCAAACGTAAATGATGATGATTGCATGATTATGAAAGGGCTTTTGCGATGATTATAATGTTGTATAGTACTTCCTGAAACTTGTGAAACAAAACAGCAGCAGTACAAATTGGAGCGCTGGAGTTGTGATCGCGTCTCTCCAATGAAGTTATGATTTGTTACTCTCTTTGTTTGTTGGGCGCGTCAAAAGATGATAAATTAATTTGTGCCGCACCATCGGGTGAGACCCCTAAGAGAATGAAAGGAAATTAAAGCATGATAGCTTTCTCAGAGTCAGACAGAGAGTAATATGAGATATGTGCTTCTAAATGAAAAAAAGCAGGTAAACAAACTGAAATCCACTCCGTTTTCATCAGACACTGAGGAAATTAGCCACCATACAGCACACCCGCAGTGATCAATCTGTCCAAAAGGCAGAAAAATGGGTAAACATGGGTTGGACTATTTCCTCTACATCCTAGAATAATTCATCATATGGAAAATTCTTACACGTGGAACTATGCAGTGCCATCTGAGTAACTTAAAATGTCTGAAAACAAGCTGTCACAATAAAAAAAGGCTGGAAAATCCTGAGTTCCTCCCCTTCATCAAGCTAATTCAAGCTAATTAATGTCACATTTCACAGCGGCTTATGTTGAGATTTACCCATTAAAATAGATAGAAAGATAAAGTTACATGCCAAGAAATTTCATGTCATGACAGAAACAGACGTGGAAGTTCTTTGTCTCGAATGCAATCAAATCAGTTACAGTACCAGCCAGCGATGAACAGATAGCAGAGGTGCATCCTTTTCTTTGGCTGTGTTTAGGTGTTGATGATCTTGATGATTAGTGGTGATAAGGTGAACTATATTGGATAAACAACACAGTTTTGTCAGGGAAAATATCTAATCTGTCCGCTTAAATGGCCGACGTATTGTCAGATATCGAATTTATTTCCATATACGAACGAGGGCTGGAACAAATGTTAGCATTTATTGATGATACATGATCCAATCTGTGCCACATAGGAGGAAAATAACAGAATTGGCTCACTTGGACCGTGTAACGTAAAGGCGGACTTTGCTAAGCTTTTGCTCTCTGTCATTCCCCCACAGAGGTATCCTAGGCAAGAAATGCGGCACCATCATCCTGTCTGCGGAGGAGCTGAGCAACTGTCGAGTGAGTAAGCCATTATCATCACCCCTGCCAAACTCACATTAGCGAGCAAACATCTGTCAACGCGGGCAAAGCCTTGTTAAACAGACTATACACATAAAGCGGATTGAGCTGGGCGGAAGCTCCGAGGGCCAAATTAAATGCAGGCGCAGAACCCAAGACGCCGGAAAATGTCGAGGTCATCTGGCCTACTTTGTCTACGTCTGCTTTGAGTTCTTTGTCATTGTCCACTTCTGAGGTATCACGGGGGGACTTTGTTCTGTCGCTGTTTCTGTACATCTGTACGCACTGGCTCGTACGGTCGCACTTGTCGCAACATCCTCGACGGAGCAGCTGCTATCAGTCCTCGAGGAGCGGCCCCTGTCTAATGAAACGGCCCAGGAACATGATTGGGTGAGCAATGACTGTCACCTGAACAGCGCGGTGGTATAAAGCTTGGGATGCTTCACCGGGCTCCCAGCTCAGAGATTATTAGGGGATGTTCGGAAGCAAGGGAGAGAAATGGAGTCGAAGAGGTGACGGGGAATAAAGGAGGAAGAATGAATAGGAAAAAGCAACGCGTGCAATGATAGATGAAGAGTGTGAGTGTGTGGGGGTTGGCTGTGAAGGATTTGTTACGGCATTTCATTCTTTGCTTCGCGATGATCCATTTTTGTCAGGGAAGCATCAATATTGCAATTTGAAACGAGCTGTGATTTATTCGATTTGATTCATTGAACTTTGTTGAGATCATCGATTTTTTTATTTGCCTTCTTATATGGATTTTAAAGGCAGAAATGAAAGATAATTTTGCACTTTTTTTCTCCCATTTTTTCCTTTACTGCATCAAAGTATGACATACATCCGTTGCGCAACCTGTAATCTCGCTGTTATCACAAGAAGCATCGATCTTTCTCGCCCCACTCTTAATGGATACCGGCTGGCGTGTGATTCCTCGCTCGTATTGTGACAGAGATAAATGCCTTAAGTCTCTTTGTGTTTTATTAATTTAAAAATCAAGATCTTGTATATTACAAATGATATCACATAAACGTCCATGTGACTTACCGTCGGATCGTTCATTCCAAAGTTTGTCTGCATTCTTGAGAAAACATCTTCGCCGCGGCAATCGCTAATCACCGATGGCACCGACTCCGGAAAGTTCCAAAGTTCATTCAGTTTTCAGACTTCTGTTTGATCCGTAAATGCACAATGTGTAGTGTGCAATTTTTTTTCTTGCTTATGGGGACTGAAAAACACAAAAAACTTCACCCCGGTAAGCACTTTTGGATTATTTTTGAAGACTTTTAAAACTTTTCTAAAGCAGTATTTCCTATCTTGTGAACTTGGACAGTAAAAAAAAAAAAAGGGAAAGAAACAGTAAAAAAGTATTATCTGAAATTGGTTCATAACTTTGTAACCTTGAAAATCCTTATGGCTGTGAAGATATACTCCACGAGTATGAATATTACGGCAATTTCCCCATTAAAGTTTGTGCTGTCGTACGAAAACACAGACGCCCTTAATTAGGGACAAAAAGCGAGCTTATCTCGAGAGCTCAGTGGTGCATAAACCAACGGAGTAATCTATTAAATAATATCTACCCCTACTGCTACTTACTGTAGCTGCATTTTGCGGTGATTAAGACACTTGTGTATCTTTGCAGACTTTATTCAAGCTGTATTCATAATTAGGAAATTGCAGCACTTGAAGGAAATCGGAGGAGGAACTTCTTCTTATCTTTAGCTGTAATCTGCTCAATCTTTGGCAAACAAAAAAAGATAACATACGAAAAGAGGCAGGGAAGTTTCCTTAACTTAAGTGATAACTAAATATTTTACACCACAAACTTTCAAAAAGTTTGAAGCTCAGCAGTTCTTTACGAGCGTAGTTATTTATTTCCAATTTCTTCGTCCAGTTTTATTTCCCAATTTTAAGTCAAATAAGCCTTAGAGATGATCAGTACAGCGATTGTTTGGGCTTACTTAGCCCTGGGCGAAACAAGACAGGAGTGACCTTGGAGCCCCAACCAACCCAAACCCCCAGCCGATCTGGGCCCCGAGCCACGGCAACACTCACACCTAAAAGCCAATAAACTTACAATCCAAGAAACATAATGCAAGATATGAAATTTCAACCACAAAAAACTAAGATAGAAAAAGATTCTTCAAGACAGAACACTGAATAATATTACACGTTACACTTACAAAACCAACCAGAAATTAACTTTTGCAATGGCCGGCTAATGCAGAGAAAGAATTGTCTATTTGTGTGATTACACACTGAGGAAAACATCATCATAATACCACACATTTGCATTTGTACTCATACCTCAAGTCAGTATCTCTCAAGGTGTAGTGTGTTGTTTATTATAAAAAAAACAATAGAGCAAATGTCTTCTAAGGTCTTTCAAATGACAAAATATTTCCCCGATCATGACTAACAAAGTCAAAATGGAAGATATGATAGCAAATTTGACATGTTGACTTAATTTCCTAAATAACCTCTAATGTCTCAGTATTCATCGGGTTAGCAAACGTTCATATCGGCAGCTAAAAGGGCTTCGTATGTATTTTACTGTGTAAACTAAAAATATCTATATATAGATATAAATCTAATATGTTTCACCACAGCCCCTTAAGCTGTTGAACTCTATACTTCCATACTTATCGGTGGCACTGTGGAGTGGTGGTTAGCACTGTTGCCTCACAGCAAGAAGGTTGTGAGTTTGAATCCCCTGCACCTTTCTGTGTGTAGTTTCCATATGTGTTACGTTAATCACAGGCAGGGTAGAAGATCTGGAGTTGGTCCCCGGGCTCTGTTGTGCGTGTGTTGGCTGCCCATTGCTCCTCATTTAGGATGGGTAAGAATGCAGAGAATTAATTTCCCTACGGGGATCAATAAAGTACCCTTCTCCTCTTATGTACATTGATCAAACTCGAACAATTTACCCGTGCGGTATGGCTGGAAGCGTTCTGCTGTTTTCTCTTTCCTTCTGGTCTCTTTCAACCGTAACTAGAACTCACATCTCATGTCGCGCATCATACATTATGCATCTGTGTCATCGACAACGAGGACAATCTGACATGATGTAGCTCAAGTCTTCTTCTTTTGGGAACGCGCAGCTGAAAAAAAAACATGCAAATTTGTACATTTCTGACAAAATCCTCCTCCTTCCAATGTTCCCTTGAGCCAGAACCCTTTCACACAGACATTACGATGCAGGATTTCCGCTGCGAGCGTGCTCATCCAGCATGTTGATAGTTTTATTAATTTGTTTTCTGGTGTTTGTACAGTGCTTTGCTCTGCGTTCGCTATTGTAAAAAATGATTTGTGTAAAAATGTGACTTGAATAATTGAGATGAACTTTGTTGTTTGACCTTGCACAACATTTGTGCTGCTCATTTGCTACCTCACAACTCTACTCCCATAATTTGGCCCATCTTAATCAATATAATGGCTTTTATTGCTGCAGTCTCACCAGCGTAACACACACACACACACACACACCCACACACACGCAGGCTCTCTCTGCTGTCACAAACACTCCTTCATTATCCCCTTGGGGGTGTGGATGTGTCTCTACCTTGCTTGCCCCCTCTTTAAATATTGATAGTCTGATTCTCTGCATATTAGAAAGTGCACGTTGATCACAGGCTTCTGCACGGTGTGTGTCCGTGCCACTAAACCTAAATGAGGTAGGAGCAGATGCATATTTAATATCCTGAGCACATTCCATCACGATGCTCACTGGCTCGGAGAACGCCAACATTCGCCAAATTCTGCCAGAGTGAAAGCCTGAGAGTCTGAGGCAGCAAGACCAGAAAGGCAATTGAATCAATTCAGCGGTCAGGGAACGGTCGAGAAGTCCGTCAAAGAAACCT
The DNA here is from genome assembly GCA_900303265.1 of Brotula barbata. Taxonomy (NCBI): domain Eukaryota; kingdom Metazoa; phylum Chordata; class Actinopteri; order Ophidiiformes; family Ophidiidae; genus Brotula; species Brotula barbata. Next base: position 9,307 of record OMNV01009381.1, on the reverse strand, counting down.
GTCGGCTACTTTTTCAGTCGTCATCCTTCAATGCACTAACTGGACCTGGCATGTGTTGATTAGATCTGGTTAAAGTGGCATCGTTAGCGTTAGCTTCAAACCTACACATCCATCGATCGTAATGAGGAGCTTTACGTCTATGAGTCACTAGCTGAACCTTTGCACTCTACGGGGTCTATTTATGTGCCGGTAACACAGGCTTGGACTAACGTAAGTGTGGTGGACTAAGTGAGATTGTCTTTATGTAGATCATACAGCATAACACAGTTTTGGTTTGAAATCAGAGCTTTGTTTCCATCCACTCCGATGATATTTAGCCTATTATTTGAGACATGTGTTGCAGGTAATTGCACAAGGGTTCATTCAATCCATCATTATATTTAGTAGCACGAATCTGTGCAACTGTTCATCCTTCCTGTGAATCAGTCTGCCAAAGAGCTCAAGAGCAACAGAATGTTAAAAGCCACAAGATTAAAGTTTGAAAGCCTGCATGATGGGAATTCAAAAGTAGATCCACTCGGAGATTACAGAAGAACGGAATTTTGCCATCAGTAATAAAGGCACACAAAATCTGCTATTTCTTCTGTGCATATGGTGAGGAAGATCGTTTGAAATGCAGCAAGGCCGCTACAGCGGTTTTATCCACTCTGCAAAGCATTAAACACGAGAAACTGATGATAAAGACCATACAAAGAGTGCAGATGTGACCAAAGACGGAATGTAGCCGCCTCATAAAAGGGACAGAATTTGAATTTGCTTCAATAAAGAAGGAGAGAGTGTGTCTGGGCTGTGTAGTTTAGACAGAGCACCATCACTACATAAGCAACATAAAGTGAGCTTTCAACAATCACATGCTGGTTAAATGGGCAGAAGACAGAGTGAAAAATGTCTGTAAACATGAATATTCTAATCAGTATTCAGTATAAAAGTAAAACGATGAAACGTGTGGCTAATTATACAAATTTATCCATAACAAAGACAAAAGGCACTTTTTTTTGGTATGTTGCATTGAGGGTGCATTATCTTATAGCTACCACTGTAAATAAGGATCATGATTTCAATACGATTTTGTATATAACAAACAAACAAACAAACCGTTCTGCAGTCAAATTCTGAGAAATGCTGCTTCAAAATCTAATAGAATTACTTAAGAGGATAACCACCCAAGATAATTACTGAAGAAGAAAAATGTGTATATAAAGGAAATAAAGTATTTAAATTGCGGTGACCTGTAACGGAGTGATCAGTTTTTCCCCACTAGACATTCCAGCTGTCATCGGTTAATCTTCAGCTCGACACATAATGCCTGTTAGCCGGCTCATCACATGACTTTCTGGTCTATTTTGGCGGTCTCCTCTTTTCCGGTACTTTGTATCGGTGCTTCTGATTTGTATTCGTAGCTGTAAAAATGTAATACAGCATGCAAAAATACGCAGGAAGTTTGTCTTTATTACAGTCAATTTAATATAATTATGACCCAGCCTAATCATCTTAGCCACAAAAACGAGAATTGAACAGGAGTGATTTATGACAGCCATCCCTCTCCATATTGAAGGGGTTTGTGACTGTGTACACAGAAATGTTCCTGCTCTTCCTCAGACACAGTCTGTCGCACTGATAACCTCACACACCACCTCAAAGTCTTTGCTGTGCTTGGCACACACCCAGACACAAAGTGCAACATTAAAAAGCTATTAAGTTATCATTAGCAGCACTGAGGCTGCCTCGGGCTCTGACAACAACAGCTCGTCACTATTAAAGCACCCCATCTCTTAATAGAACCACCTCGGTGTTCCAGAGATTAGCCATAGCCCTTATGCCAGAGATAAGACGGCCTCTTCTCTGTACTGCTGCCACACAGACAGAAGAAAATAAGGAGGCACTAATACGAAACAACTCTGGTAGTACAAGATAGTGAAAGCTTCAATGAGGGGCAGGGTGAGATTTATACTTGGGGTTTGGTTAAAGTGCTACATTTCAGGACAAAACAGCAGGATGAGAAAATGCACAGCGACAGGATGTACACGCACACAAAAGAGCAGTGGTTGGGTTTGCGGGCAGAATTGAGTTTAGTAGCTTTTGCTCCTGGTATTGGATTTTATTTGAGGTATATAATGTTTTAAGGTCTTTGTTAGTTTAACTGGATTGTCACAGAAGTCTTAAATCAACATTGGAAACGTTTGAGTCGCACAAATAAGTCATTTTGCTTCATTGAAACCAAGCGAATGATGTCAGCGCAATGTAAAGGGTAAAGACTTGAATGAGAAATATGTCAAAATTCAAGCTGAAGAGAACCCCTGCCACATGTGCATCACGGAGACTCCTCATGTGGACCGCCACATGAGGAGTCTGGTTTTATTTTTTTAATTAAAACATACTCACACATAGAGAACAGAAAGTCAACACATGTGTGCGCACGCTCGCAGTCTGTGTTTACAGATAAAGCAGGAGCAGGATGGCTGCCAGAAAACAGCGTGTGAACCGATGTCATTCACACAACACAGACCACAGACTCAAACAACAGCTGGCTACGTGGCAACAGCATAACACAACACAATGCATTTCGTGAAATCGTGCTAAGCGACGCGTTAAATAGATTTGTGATTTCTGGGTGTCTGTGTGGAGTTTGGATCTTCTCCCCGTGTCTGTGTGAGGACTCTGATGTCCACCGGCATCAAAAACATGTGCATTAATATACATGAATCACCCCTGCCAAAGCCTCTGACTAAGGCACTGAGCTAGATAGTCACGGAGACACACACACACACACACACACACACACACACACATACAATCAAACACAGCATATCCGTCTGAGATGGACGGGCAATTTGACTTTTTAATATTCGCTCTCTTATTGTATGATGCAGCTATCGCCTGCCTCTCTCTCTCTCTCTCTCTCTCTCTCTCTCTCCCCTACAGGACAGCGCCACTATGCAGTTCTGTGCAAACAAACTGGACAAGAAAGACTTCTTTGGCAAGTCAGACCCTTTCATGGTCTTCTACAGAAGCAACGAAGACGGAACGTAAGTCCTCGCTGTGTTGCTGATGTTGTTGTTTTCACATTCCGAGTGTTTTGAGCGTGGAGCTGCCTGCAAACTGAGCTGTTTGAAGAGGTCTCGAGAGACCCACACACACACACACAAAGCCAGTGAGATGTTCTTCTGGTGCAGAAGAGTACAGCTGTGAGAAGCTACACTGCATTACACTCCACGTTGTTTTTTAGTCTTTGCAAGGTAAAGCAACGCGATGAATTAAGGATCTCACAGCAGGAAAAAGTCCTTCTGTGAGAGAATAGAAAATCAGATCCTCAATCTTATCCAGGTAACGGACGGAGCACGGACGGAGCACGGACGGAGCACGGACGGAGCACGGATGTCGCGCTCAGACTTCCAAAAATGAGAGAACCACTCAAATTTTGCAACCGTCTTCCCTGTAATCTTATGTTTTCGACAATGCGGTGGTGATGGTGGAAATTTTCAGGGCATCTGGAATGGCTCCCAGGGGCGGCTGAGGATGCATCTCGGAATCGCTCTGATTTAACGAGCACGAGCACAAGCAACGACTTGGCTCCAACCGGATATTTCTTTTTAATACTCCATCTTAAAAGTTTGCCTGGGCCTCTAAAAGTCAGTTTTTAAGCAAACACCCACACACTTAAATTGGTACGGTTTGACAGAAGGTGAGGATTCAGACGACTAAACTATGGCCTTTAAAACAAACAACAAACTTTTCAGTAATCTCACCAGCATTCGATGGAAAACTAGTATAAACAGAGAGGCTCCACTAAGTATTCGGTGATATTTGTGAGGAAAACTGTTAAATAAATTGATACTAAAACAGGAGAGCCCCAGTTTAATGCCTCATCGTCAATTTTTTAGTTTTGTGTCTTTTTCCATTCAAACATTTTGAATTTAGAAAAGTAGCTGTGCATCTTTTTATTCATACGGTTTGATTGTACTTAGAAATGTAAAACTTTCAGTTTTCCGCACTGAACGTGGAAAAAAACGAGAAATTCACAAGAATTCAGTCACATTTTAAATAGTCTTTTTCCCCATCATGTTAATTTTTATTTGTGTTTTTGCCACAGATTTGATCTTAAACATGGACATCAAATAAACGTGAAGGATTCAGGATCATGTAGTATATATGGAGGCAGCAGTTACAGCACACGGAAATCTCGATTTGACAGCTTAGGGTGAATTCTGAATTCTTTGTTGAAATCACCAAAACCGGAGCGAATGATTCGTCAGCTCAGAGGTCGGATTAACATTGACACCATCCAGTTGGTCCCAGGCTCGGCGGCACAGACTGATGGTGCATTTTGCATCGCTATCTAACATGTCTGACAAACATCATCTCAGCGGTCAGATTATCATTTATCATCCAGCTTGTCTGTTGGCGCCATGGTCGAATTGAGCCTTCGTTATCTAACCTCTGACAGCCCCAAATGCCCCGCCTTTTTTATACTACTCACCCAGTGTCTGCTTCACTGCGATCCCTGGACATCTACGCACAAAAAATAATAAGCTGCGATGTTGCTGCTGATATTTACCAGCTATTAATTTAGAAGCCAACTGTAACACACACAAGGTGGAAAACACAAACAAAGCAAAAGGAAAATGAAAATCAGATCATATGAAAAAGAATAAAAAGGTCCCCAGTCGCCCCAAGTTACACACACACACACACTCACTTGCAGGTCTGAGGCAATCCGTGAAGAAAAATAGATAACACTTTGCCATCTCTTCACAATATCCCAGCATGTGGCTCTGCCTCCCAAGGGGATCTCAGTTGTGGCAGCGTCAGCCATTACTAGCTTGAGATGCTGTAGCAAGTGCTTTGTTAGTTGTCTTCTGGCCATTCTCAGTATTTTCTCATATGTAACCTGGTGGGAAATGGATGTGGAAAGAATTTGTTGTTGGTGCCCGAGGGGGGTTACAAATTAGAGGGCTGTGTGGTTAAAGGACTGACGGGGTTTTTGAAAGACTCCAGGCATCTTATTGCAGTCGGAATAATCCAAGGCTTTAGATATTTTTTTAAAATAGTGATACATGTTGTCTCGCTGGTATTTGTGAGGAATTTGCACGGCTCTTCTCTGTCATACATCACCCCATATCGGAGCGAGCCATGTGCATATCATTGTTACCGTGGTGTCGGGGGAACGCGATTTGAAGGCCAGACTGAATTTTTATTATTATTGTCTGTGGTCTAAAATACAATATAACTGGGAAACAAGCCAAGCGGTCTTTGACGTTGTCTTTGTTATTGCGTTAGCGCCTTCGTAACCCGGCTCGTCTTCTGGCTTACGTAACCATCTCAGCGGACGATATAATTAGCAATTAATAATCGTTTTCCTGTCTTTATCTGCGTTTTTATTTCCTGATTTGACTCGCACATGTTCTCGCTCCATCTTTGCCCTCAACCTCTCTCTCTCCCTCTCTCCTCAGGTTTACTATCTGCCATAAAACAGAGGTGGTGAAGAATACGTTAAATCCAGTGTGGCAACCTTTCACCATCCCAGTACGAGCGCTCTGCAACGGAGACTACGACAGGTACCATTCACCGACTCACCCTCCCTCTCTTCTCCGCTTGGTTATTGTCACCACTCTTTGTCCTGTCTTATCCCCACACAGCCTCTATCTGGCATTCACTCTCTATTTATAGTCTCAACACACACATGCACAACAATACTCACACACACACACACACACACACACACAGAGAGAGACCGGTTCATCATATGAACCCCTCTGACATCTCCTGGCATCATCATTTCTTTTGGCTCAATCTATCGAGCATTCAAGCTTTCGTGGCTTTAATTTGAATCCCATTGAACGGCTATCAGCGTACTGATGACAGCCATTACTGCACCATGAGCATCGTTGTGTTTAACCAGGAGAAATCAATACCGGGTCAACGTGCTTCAGTGCTGAACGTCCTGCCCCCCTTTTACTGTCAGGGTCCTTTACGGCAGTCCGTGTGCCCAATGACATCCCTCCCTCATCGACCCTGAATAGCTCAGGTCCCACGTGATGATCTCTACTTATCTCCACTGGCCTTCTTGTGGTGTTGCTCTCGTCAACACTGGCCTCGTTCTTCTGGACCTAATCTCCGAACGATGCACCGTCCCATCCTTCACTATGTTTCCTAACTCATTATAGCTCTTATTTATTGCCCATTGGCGGTTTTATTCAGTTTTCTGTCCTATATTGAATTCTGGGAATGTATTTATTCTTTACTTCTTTCTCCTTGTGTATTGCTTTAATTGGGTTGTTGGATGCTGAACCATCGCTCTTAGGGATAAATAAACTTGTATTGAAGTGCAAGGAATTGAATAAATTGTGCCAGTATTCTACTGATTCACACTGAAGAGTAGAAGTGTGTAAATTGGTGGATAATTTGCACGTTTAGTCTGTACAACTGTGCAAGTCATGGAAACTGAGCCCTGTTCTTATTTATACTGTTTATTGAAGCTGGGCAAGTTGGAAAAAAAGAAGACGGCTAAGTTGCTACATTGTCAGTCGCCACAACCTGTCACATTTTGAATGAACCCTGACTTGAACCCGTTGTGCTGAGCAACAGGATGTAAACACGGTCAGGAAACAGAGGTCAGCTTCCCAGACAAAAAGAAAATATTTAGACAGTTTCAGATATTGAATCGCAAGAGCAAAATCAGTGGAGTAACCTTTTCACAAAGCTGTACGACAAAGGTGTTATGAGGGGTTATGATAGATACGGCGTAAATGAAGGAATGAATTGTTATTACTTAGTCTTTATTTCTCTCTTCACCATCTCTTTGTTGCACTTTGCTCCTAAAAACATTGGATTACAGTGCTGCCTATCGGATAAAACGACGGTGGCTCCTCCCACTTAGTGCAAAATGAATTCATAACTGAAAACGTTGTGTCTTTATCATTTCTGTTAGCTTATCTACTTGCCTCCAATTTAAAAGATAACATTTGGAACAAAATAAGAAGAAAAAATCATCACGGAAGGGTGAGGCGATGTGAAAATAGATATAAAAGCTTTCACGGGAAAACAATCTGAGTCTCTTTATGGTTGTATGAGTTCCGTTACAGAAAAAGGTAAACAGAATATGTACGAGGTAAATTTGTGTAAGTCACGTTCATGAGGAGGTCACCAAACTGTCAGCACCAATCAAACGCAGCGCACTGAGCTGGATATCAAACACACTTCATACAATGCTACATACACGCACACGCACACACACACACACACAGACAACACATACATGTGAACGTGATTAAATCTGACATGCAACAAGCTGAAAAACACCCCGGAAACATTGCACGTCTTTAGACATCACCAAGATGGCACATGTTGCCCCATGTGTTTGTGTGTGTGTGTGTGTGTGTGTGTGTGTATGTGTGTGTAGGTGGGTGTAGAATAAGACCATCAAAGCTTATCTATTTATTTTTGAGACCTGGTAATAAATTGTTTTCCCTCTGAGGAAGAAGAACACACTCTGAGCTGATTCACTGTTAAGGCTTTTCCCTCTTTTGATCTTTGAATTTACCTTTTAAAGCCATTAACAGTGTAGTGATGATCTGATGATGGAAAATCAAATCTGGCATCTCCCTCGCTGACAGTCTCATTTCATTAAAGCCTCTGTGGGATCCGTATGGACCCGACTGTCAATATTTCCTTGACAGCTGAGGCTGATATGAGCTGATATCCTGACCATTTATAGAATACATATCTACCATCCTATCCTCTCCTCTCCTCCCCATCTATCTATCTATCTATCTATCTATCTATCTATCTATCTATCTATCTATCTATCTATCTATCTATCTACCTATCTATCTATCATCTATCCATCCATCCATCCATCCATCCATCCATCCAAGCAGACATTTTTCATGGCTCAACACGTTATTCAGATTCACAGCAGCTCTCTCAGTTTCCATCGTCGTTCCCATTGTGAAAGCTAAATAAACTACAGCTTCTCTAAATTCCCTTCTTTGTTGTTTGGCACCTCTTTCACTGCCTGTAAAAAGAACTCTGATTCTTGAGGACTTCCTGCACACAGTATTCTCCATTGCTGTTTTTTCTTTGGTATCTATCTTTTGGTATCTATTTTACACTTTATTTCAGAACAGAAGTATAAATACCATAAGACAGTGTTGAACGGTGAGCAGTCTACTCTACTTTTTTATTTTTGCTGCACAAAATCTGGCACAGAGAAGGCGTTGCTTTTTACAGCGCCTGGGCTAATGATGGCAATCTCCGATCTGAGTCGTCACCACGGGGCTACTGTCGGCTGGAGAATCTTGCACTGAGAGCACATCCCCCTTTCCTTCTTTGTTAACCTGTGACATGGCGGTGCAGCGATAGTGCAGCGTGTCTTCCGACGGTGAAAACCCAGGAAATCCCCGGTTGAGAGCAACCATCTGGAAATCCATCCATCCATACGCAGCCGGGACTGGCAGTAACTGACTTCATTTTGGCACAGAAAGTACAAGAAAGGAACATCAGTGAAGTATGGAACATGGCAAGAGATGAGGGAAAAGGGAGAGAAGAAGAAAGGAGTGAAAGATTACAGCAGAGAGAGAGAGAGAGAGAGAGAGAGATTTGGCAAAGAGGAGCACATAGCAGAGAAGCGAACGATGGCAAACGGAGAACAGAGATGGCGGATAATCTGGCTAACAGTCCATGTATCTCTCTGTACCCATCACTTCCACGCCGTATCTGTCTTTTGATCTTTACACATGAAAAGGGGACTTCGTTTATAGATTGTGGTGCATGCGTGCCATTCAAAAAGCAAACAAATCCATTATTTCTTAATAACGTCCCACATCAGGTGACTCACATGGGTTCCATATCTATGCGTGAAGCCACAGCAGAGATAGTTTGGCGTAATTGGTTCTCAAAAAACTGCTCCGTATCAAATTCACTCCGCTGAATTATACGTGCCTCCATTACTGAAGATGAGTCGTGTTTATTAAAGACGTCTTAGAATAGCAGCGGACGATATCTGTGGGAGATTAGTTTTGGAGTGTGTATTGTTTTGAGAGTTCAAGAGCGCAGAGATCTGAGGGAGAGAAGTCCTTTGATGTGGTTGCACAATAGGACATGTTAGAAAAAAAATGATTGCAAATGACTTTGAGCCGGCGCGGTGATGGCGTCCAGGTTTTGTTATGGATGCAACATGGCGTCCAGGGAGAGTGATTAGCAGCGTACGTTAAAATAATTGAATTTTTGCGTCTCTTCTTTTTTTTGCATCCTGAGAGAGAAACTCCAGGGAGGTGACAAGCACATTTTCTCTCTATTTCACAGGTTT
>OMNV01009379.1:0-36654 GCA_900303265.1 Brotula barbata | reverse complement strand
ACTTTGAGAACCACCGGTGTTATCCCATCACGTCAGTACAAAATAAAAGTGTATTTGTAGGCGTCACTGTGACAATAACACCATAACCACACACACACACACACACTTCTGTCTCCAGGTGAGTTACCTGCATATTCAGTCATCAGTCTCACCTAGCAGGAGGATTTTCACCGCGTTCATCTCCCGTTTGGCGTATTCGTACAGGTCTCTGTCTATCTTGGTACTGTGTATCCTCGCCTTCTTCTCCTCCTCCGTCATTTCGGCACCGAGGCACAGTCCCATCCTGAGCACTCATCTCATCCCCTCCTTCACACCAAAACCAGATCCGGACAGGCTACACGACCCGAGTCCAGCACTCGTAAACTATGAGGACTGACTTGGAGGATTCTTTGAGAAACCAAAAAAAAAAAAGTTCATGCCATCTCCGAAACGTCCTGCAAAGTCGCCCGACTTTGCGCGTCAAAGCGCACGGGTGCAGAAAAGATGGATTTTACGCATCGTGTCCAAACTGTTGTGTTTACTGTGCGCCAAACGCGGCTCAAACTAAGCCGTGCTTCTTCCCTAAGACAGTAAACTTGGATTCTCCTCCCACAGAGAGAGTGTCCCACAGTTGGAAAAGTTTCGGACTTCCCTGGGAAGTGACGTCATTGGGCGAACCGAAGCGCTGATTGGACGAGTAGCCGCGTTTGTTATTTGTGGGTGCGGAGAAACGCACGTACAGTCGAAAGACGATTGAAACAAACATGGACCACCAAACTTAATAACTAATGTATAAATAAACATTCCATAATAAGGAGAAACATTCTACCATCTCTTCCGAAGTGCTGAGTCAAACTATATACAAATTATATATCGTAAATATGACACAATTGCTTATTTTAGTTTCTATGAATTACGAAGATACATAACAAATGTTTCCATTTGTGATCTTGACTAATTTCTCAGGTTCAAGGTCAATTTACAATTGATACATAAGATTTAATCCCCTATCTTTTCCTATGCTTATCAATGAATTCAGTTTTCATACCGTTGCGTGTCTAAATTGAATAAAACAGACAGACGAGGTTTGGAAATGTTAATCCATCGGTTTCCGTGTCCGTTGGCCGAATGACTCGTATGACTGAAGCCACATATTGTGCTCCGGTGTGTGGATTAAAGGCTCTTTGTGTCAGTAATGAGGTGAATGTGCAGTTTTTCTTTTAATCTGATCTGACTGTGCTGAATTTGTCATTGTGGGAGGCTGTGGCCTCATTTCATGGACTCACTGAGCCATGCTCGCTATCTGCTGATCCAACAAAGATCTCCATCAGGCTGCACACATTCCTAAAAACACACAGGAATTTTAATTTGATCTTGTACAGTGGGTAAATGGAACGTGGAATCTGGAAGAGTGTTGGGGCACTGAATCGGGTGCCAATTTGTATACAGTCATTACTTTCTTATTACGAACACATGAGTTTTGATGACTTGGAATTTAGTATTTCATCATTATAACACCATTACATTCTATATTTGTACCATAAAGTGGGACAATGCACTACTTCATGTTACATAATAAAGAAGGAATGCCTCATTTTGTAACTGACAGTTATTCTGTCATCACCAACTTGTTTACCTTTCTTCCGTGAGCAGGAATTGGTTTCGTGTTGCTGTGTTATTCACTATCATGTGCGATTGAGCGCATTGAAATACCCACAGCCTCCAGTGAACCCAGGAGACATCATTGATGATCCTACGGGGGCATCCAGACCATCAGAAATCAGGTGACACACACTATTTCATACTACTGATTTATTTAATATTGGAAAGAGTGAAATATACTGACAAAGGTTGTGAAAAATTGCCAAATAATATTTAGATATTACTTACACGCAGACAGCTGCACCAGACATCATTTATGCCACACAGACACAATCTTAGAACAGAACATTCACGGATCACCTGCAGGTTTAAGTGCCTCTCACAACATTAAAAGCAACTATATGTAAAATCTCTCAGTCTACATGCTACATAGCAGGTGGACACTCGGTCTAGGTCCCAGATCTCAAACACACGTCTTGAAAGTGCATTGAGGATGGAGGAAGATGCAGCTGTAGAGGTGCTCCAGATGTGCACTGGACTACATTCTTCTAAGTGGAAACAGAAGTGGATAAAATTCACAGCCCTTACTTATTTATACCTGAAGAAATGAGGCACTACCACCACTTACAAAGACTTATTGCTTACTGACACACACACACACACGCACGCAGACACACACAGAGGGTGCAGATTCAGGTAGCTAAATTCCACACTGTAATTTAGGTTAATATTTTCAAAGCTCATTTAATTTAGCAGAACAATAGAAACACGCGACTCTTTTAAAATGAAGTTTTTTTTTCTGAGTGTATTAAAAATAGATCACGTTCATCTTTACTGAGGACACTTCTAAAATTGACTGATTGGTGAAAAAAAATAACTTCTGCAAATAACTTATGGATCAACTCAAACTGAAATATCACTCATACACCTATCCAGGGACAGGGAGGGGTTGATTCAAGGGACAAAAACAATTCATGAGACAAAAAAAAAAGACAGAGAAGGTCTCGAATGAGGAAGAGAGGCGTTAGTGGATATTTGGGTTAAATCTTTGGACGTTATACTTGTGTGTTTGAGCTCATTCATTTTATCTCAGATAGGATGGAATAGCTAGTGTACATGAAGTCTAAGAGAATCGAACCCAGCGTGATGTGGGAAAAGGCTGGATTAGACTGACGCTCCCAACCAGTCAATCCTAAATTAGGATGATCAGAAGCTTCCCTCCGGGTTAACCAAACCCGCTGAGTGTACCAGGACAAGTAAATTAGAAGACAAAACCAAGCAGAGCTCAGGTCTGGAGTCTCTCACTAGTGTGCAACTTGAGCGGCAGCTTCATTCTGCTCCTCCTCCTCCCTCTTCTTCATGGCCTCGATCACTGCCATTTCCTTAGCTTCCTTCTTCTGGTTCCGGGCCTCGTACTGCAGCCTGAGAATGAAGATCGAAGAAAAGGACGAGGATGAAAGCGCGGGGAATAATCAAAATCATCTCTAAATTGGAGGATATGGAAACGTGTTATTTAGGAAAAAGCAGCGAGACCTGTTTTCAATGATCCTCTGGACGATGTCATCAGTGGTGAGGTTGTTCCCACTGTCCACAACTTTGAATATCCCTCTTTTCTTGGGCTCCTGAGAACAACACAGAACTCGCTGTATCAAACCAAATAAAACAACAACAAAACTGTACAGACCCCTCGGAATGCTGAGGTCACCCTTTTACCAACCAGTGCCATGAAAAAATGTAAGTACCCCTTTAGTACCCCTGAGTAAATACAGGAATGGCGCAAGACCAAGCCAGACGTCCAGAACCTGCACTGAAGCAGAGCAAAGATCTCCGTGCAGGCGGACGGCACGCTGTGCTCCTTGTGCCGTGGCTGTCAACGCTGTAAGAAAATCTGGGGTGCACTGTGCTCAGATAAACTTGACTCCATGGAAGTATTATTTTGAGAACTGGCCCGTCTTTGACTTGGACAGGGCAGTTGCCCAAACCACCTAACCGACTGGAGGATGCAAGCCAATCGTCCGTAAACCACTGAAAAAATGAAAACAGCTGCTGCTTCTTTGTCACTGCAGTAAAAGACGTAAAATCTTGAAAAAGGGCCTGCACGCCATTTTTACATTTTTTAGAACGCTGCAGTGCTGCTGTGAAGGAACATCAGCACTCTTCTTCACAAAGAATGTTTTTGAATACTAACCCAATAGCAATCAAGTAAACATGTAACGCAAACATGCAGTATAATCCCAACTGTTGCTGCCCTTTGTTTAAACAGATGTAATATGACTTCACTCACAGCGTAGGGGTCGACTCCATCCTTATCTGGGAACACCTCCGTCTTGCCGTGACACACCAGGTCCACCTGCAGGCATAAACACAACAATTTTACACAGACTTAAATGTGATTCTTCGAATATGACCATGTGAAATTCACGTGCACTATTTTCACCGTGGAGTTAAAGAGCTCTTGTCACTGCGGAGCCCCAAGCTGTTCTGGCTCGCTGCACCCACTAAACTTTTTGCACAGTGATCGGTTCCCTGTAATTACTTTGAACATTTACTGGCACATCAGTTCTGTCAGTTCGTCCCATTAGCAGATTAATCATAATTATCTTTAGTCATGCATTCCTTGTAGGCTGTTTCATATCTGAGACCGATTGCCTGTATTTTAATTTATACTGCGCTCTAACGTTTGTTTAAATGCAAATTATGTCAATTCTTTTGTTTACTGAATGTACTTGATTTGTTGCTTAACCAGCTAATGAGGGGAAAGACGGCATGTGCAGAATGTTCACGCAGATGGAAAGCCAATTTATTGCAAGCATGCTTGAGTAAATCAACTTACAACCGCATTCCAGGTCTCTGACAGATTTATGCTGATTTTGAGCTCTCTGAATCAGAGTACAATAGTTTCAAATGTGTGTGCACATAAACATACTGTGTACGTTCTTGTTATAAATGATGCACCGTGACAGAGAAACGTAGAGCGGAGAACGTAATAGTGATTAGGGAGAATTTTGTGTGTGTGAAACCTCACCTTAAAATGATCCAGAAGGTCTTTGCCCACAGCATAGGGTGCGCCGATCACCACCTCTGACACATACTGAAGAAAAATGCAGTTAATACTTTTCATTAACCTTTATATGCTAGTTATTACTAATTCCCATTTTATAAGAAGGCATCAATGTGATGCACTTCAACAGACGCTGAATAAGACTGTTGGCAAAGCAAAACAATTACGTGGTTTCAGGATTATGTAACACAGTTTGTGCAGAGCTCTAATAAGTTAGTGTGACCTCTAGTAACCTCTAACACGCACGCATCCAGCATCCACACACAGCAAATGGAGGCACATAATGTTATTGTTTCAGCCCAGAATGTATGCGGGAGGAGAAGGGACAGCACCAAGCTACTGTTCTGAACATCTTATTTGTGTGTGTGAGTGTGTGTGTACTCACTCGACATGCGAGGACACTCAGCGTACGCTCGTGGATGTTCATGATTGGATAGTTCTTCCCTTTGTACCGATTCACTTCCTGAGGAGAATGATGAGTTTGGTTACAACGTTGGCTTTTTCATTCTTTTCACACGTGTAACTGTCAACACAACTCTAATGTGCGTTTACACTCCTGGACCACCAACACGATGAACCAGCAACTGTTGAAGGGGCTTTGGGGAACGGGGCCATGCCTCTGGTGTGTTAACTGTTTCCAAATGTTGCGCTACAAAATTGCTGAGCCAGCAGATGGGTGAACGTCTCACCCAGGTGGGAATGATTTGTTGAGGGGTGTGTGTGTGTGTGTGTGTGTGTGTGTGTGTGTGTGTGTATACCTGGTCAAAGTGGAGACCTACAATGACGTAGGGCCTTTCCGCCTGCCTGTAGACCATTTCTAGGAAATCAACATGGCCAATGTCTGCAAGAAATCTGTTGTCAAGGCAACAACATACAAACATACATGGCAAGAATGTTTGTCCCATGTTCAATAAGACAGCTCTACTTTTCCCTGCTAATTAAGGATACGGAAAAGGTCAAATGCCCCGGCCACATAGATGATGGTGTCTCCAGGCTGCGGCTCCTTTCCTGAAGCAAACTGGATGATCTTCTGAGATGTCTGCAGGAACTGAGACACTCCTGTCCAAGGACTGTGACCTTTAGGACCCTTAAACAGAACAAGATAGAGTGAAAACCTAATTCATGCCTATCAAGGGGGACAGGTAATTTTTTGGAGTTACTGCTGAGAGGTGATACAGTGCCCCCTTCTGGCAAAGATCGTCCACTACAAGCAGTCTGGGCTTCTTTGATAACGACAACAAATTGACTTTACAGAAAATAAAAAGCCAGGGTACTCACCTTTCCAAAATTGTCTGTATGCTGCTGGTAGTCTGGGTTATCCTAAATTACAAAAGTGCAAAGATTACATCAAAGCAAATTTACAGCCAGAACTTTATAACGGCAACGCTAAAACTCACGATGTTGCTGTGATGGGCTTTGGTCATGAGCAGCATGCGTCCCACCAGGTCAGTGGTGGAGACACCCTGTGTGCGTTTACACTCCCGATAACGATCTGCACGCTTCACCTCTTCGTATGTGTCCTTACCATCCACTGTCAGCGTGATATCATCTGGTAAACATAAAACGTGAAATTACGGAAGCTTTTCAACATTCTGTGTTTGAAGATAAAATGCAGCAGCGTGATGACACAGAGCTCTCATTCTGCACAATTCTCTTCCTATTAGTCACCTCCGTGCACGCAGAAGTCACAGTTGTACTTGTCCAGTGTCTCCAGAGTGGTGACGTAAGGTGCTCCTTCCACTATCTCGTCCACCCATTTGATGGCTCGCACCATCTTGTAGCGTTCTTCCTGAGTGAAGACCGGAGGGCCTTTGTGTTTGGAAATCTCCGCTTTGGAGAGAGGATGGGATGAAACATTCATGAGACTTCACTTACAGGAATAAATCGAATCTTTTTAATATTTTTAGTTTGCAATCAGTGACTATACTACATGTACCTTTCACTTTTGCACTATAAATAACAAATATCGTCCTGAGAGTATTAATTGCACAGACAAAACATGGATTTATGAACAGTAGTGAACCCTTGTCTAGTCAATCAATCCAAGTAAAAATTATGATTGGAATGTTTTCGTGTATGTGTGGCAGTTTTACCATCTTTATGCACTCCCACAATGAGGTAATCTCCCATGCCCTTAGCCTGCCGAAGCTGGTTGGAGTGGCCATAGTGGACCATGTCATAACTGCGATACAAACACAGGAAGTGAAATCATTAGCATGGAAAACGAAGGATCCAGGATTCAATATATATATCACAATTTTATTAAATTACAAACAGGAACCCCTAAAGATCCATATTTGCATATATTTCAGCTGAACAACGTTGGTTTTGAAAAATGATATGTATGCTCCATTTCTGATTAAAACTATTAATCTCACAAACCCCAGAATTTTGTAGATTACTTGGTTTTAATAAGGGCGAATTGTAAGCAGACTGATTTTTTTTGATTTTTGAATTTTCAAACACGCTTGAAATTTCACCAGAGGGGACTAATCACGACGTCTCCACGACAACTATGTCCCTCACAAACTGATGATTAATGATCTCATTTTTTTAAAATTGCTAATTGTAATAATTCTCAAATAAATTACCATAATGACCAATAATTATAGTAATTATAGTACAGAATAATAACAGGCGGTGACGTCCAACCAGTGAGGACAAAAACATCAGCGATAAACCGAAATCACTGAGTACGTATTATCAATAAAGGTCACTGATACATTAATCATTGACAAGGATTGCTGAAGGGATCAAGTTACTGTGGATAGATTTGTTTAAAGGGAATGACACTGAAGTGTTGACAATCAAATTCCCATAGATGGACTCAGCGACCTTTGCAGCATAGTGGAGAGCGGTGAGGAAAGAGGGAGAAAGGTAACAGTCACACACGGTGCTTGTGAGGTGAGCGTGTGTGGATTTGCCATTCTGTAAATATTTTTGTGGACTTTGTGTTTTTAAAGCGATAAACGCCATTTTTGGCATCGCTTTTTTGCAGCAAATCCAAACCAAATGATTCAATATATTAGCCAAGTTGTTTCCTGTGAGTATTATTTTGCTACTTCCTATCGCTTGCATGAATAATATTGGTGGCTGTTCGAGCGCAGCAGAGTTTGTTCAGCTTTAGATGAAACCATGCTGTTCTCCAGGGCCCGGCAGTGTCTCACTCTTACTGTGGCAAAACATTTGAACCTCAAGCAGACCGGAGAGTACCCGAGTTTTCAGTTTAGCAACTTATGATTAAGTTCATTTCTGGGACTTCTCCTGTATTTTGTGACAGCATTCGGTCTCTGTACCTGCAATAAGAACACCTCTCCAGTCCTCTGTAATGACATTACCACAAGCTTCTAGTCCAAAGTCCATTAATAATCCTCCATCCTCACTCACTGAGCCTACACAGGATCAGACAGACACTATGTTCCCAGCTGCAAATCCTGTGCACCATTTGTGGTATGCAGGATCCAATAGATCTGTAAAATCGACACTACTAAAATCTACTACTGTGCCAGAAAAAATTAAAGCAAATTCTAGTCATCACTCCTGATGGCAGGAAGACCCGATACAAAGCAACATATCAAATGAAGCTAACGGTGAAGTGCACTACCCCTTGTCCACCTGTTCTACAAATAATAAAGCTGTCATTAATGTCATATAAGCTTAATCTCAAAATGTGCCGATTTACCCCTCTGAAAAGAGGAACCCCTGACCCAAACCGACATGCTGTTTCTCTATCGCACTGAACAACATGATCACTATGTTAGTTATTTATAGACCCCACATGAGATGGCTATGTCAAATGAGCTTTTAATGATGCAAAGTGACTTCCTCAATGAGAGTGATCGCAGAAAAGAGTCTTGTCTCTCTTTTCTGCTGCATAACACGAGGCTTGTTGTCTTTCCCCAACGGTACAACCCTGACAACTGCAGAGTTGAAAATAACAACAACATAGAGACATCATGTCGGTTAAAGCGCCCTTGTGTCATGGGTGTGAGGCGGAAAATGCAAATGTCTTTAAATAGCATCCAAGTAAGCCTTAAAGAGATGGGTGTGACTACCTGACATTTATCAGGCAAATTGCAAAACAATCAACAATGCCGAGAATCCGCAGAAGACGTCTTGCGCAACTTTGAGGTGTGAATGTGAGACGGGGTGTGATTTCATCCAGAGCTTCCAACACTACAAGGTCAAGTCCATCCATTTCCCTAGAAAATGCATTCAAATGGCAGCACGTCACATCTGCTGCATGAGGTGGAACATGTGTGTTTGTGACTGGAACATCTGTTTAAGTTGAAAAGGTGTTTCTGTCTATGCTGTCATGAGCTACAACGTGTTCGGTGGTGCGATAACAATATCTGATGCAATAAATCCAAACCTTGTCTCCAATTTTATGCTGTGAAATTATACTGAAATTCCAAAAACTCACAGACTTCCTTTCTATTTTTGCATTCAGCGTAGCTAAACCAAAAATTCATGTAGGTCAGCATACTGGGCGTCACGATGTGTTCACATACGCTTAAACCTGTCCTCTAGCTTTGCTCCGAGCCTTTTAATCTCAATGATTTATTATATTCATTAATTTTATTGCAGCCCTCTGAGATATGCACATTGCAATCACACATTATTGCTATTAAGATAAAAATGGGATATATTGTAGGGTGCAATCTGTCATTATCAATTATTTTGAAAATGGATAAACCTTTTTTGCCATTATTAATCCAGTATTCAAACTTTGTATATGTATATACTCTGAGGTTATGTCCATTAGATACTGCTTATTACAGTAACTGAGGCAATCGGAGAAAATTTAGGACACGGATCAATAAATTGTGCATTTTTACTTCAACAAGCAATGATGTGTGGTGACGTATGTGATGATGTGTTAAATTTTCAGTGGTTATTTAGTGGTGCAGAAACAGAACAAACGAAATACATGAATTTGCACAAAAACAAAACTCACTAAGGCCGTGGAAGAAAAATGTCAAAAGGTCAACTCAAATTTGTATAGCCCAATGTCACATACGAAGTCTCAAAGGGCTTCACAGGCCCACAAAATGACAACAATGGTTCCCAACCAAGCCTGAAGCTCTCTATGAAAACACACAAAAACTCCCCCAAAAACCTCAATGTAAGAGAAAAGAGGAAGAAACCTTGGGAGAGGCAATTCATAGAGAGCCTCCCTCTCCTCGAAAGGACAGGTGTGCAATAGGAACTGCATGTGGGATAAATTAATTACATTTAAAGTCCAGAACAATGTAGGAAGGTAACATGGAGAGAAAGATCGGGTTCAGTAAAAAGTCTCAGGTCAACGCTGAGCTGATCAAAGTCCAAACCTATGTCAAGAAAAGTCCCGATGCAGAACAAATAAGAGCCGTTGTCTCGCTACAGGTGTACAATACAACTTCAGTGTTTCCACCTGGTTACGGTCTGTTCCCGCCAAGCAGAAGGCCGAGGTTAGCCTAGCTCGCACCAAGTCAGGTGTCATCTTTGCATTTACCATTTTCAACCAATAATTCATTATTGCGCTTCAATCTTATAATTTTTTTTTGGGTTCATTTGAAAAGAGGACCACATTGCAATTTTTGTGTGATTGAATGTTATCTAGGGAAACAAGTCATTTGGAGAGATGTCCAAACGTGTCATTATTATTACACTCTGTGTTAATGGTGGTTGTTTTGTTTTAGGGTAGCTTCTCTTTGCTTATTTTTTATCTTTGTAAGGTAACCAAGGTTATGTTTGGGTTGCTTGCGCAACAATTTCCTATTCAATAGATAAAAGTTTTGACATATCCTTTTACTCCAGACAAGCATGGGTGACACACAAACACTCAGACACAAAGGTTTTCCACAAATATAATGCTCACTAAAACACATACGTATCAGGAGAGAAGTTGTGATTGTTCTGGATAGTTTTTCTGTTTCTTTTATATTTAGTACTTGTATTTCACCCGGTCTGATTACACTGTTGTCGCCTGTTTATGTTTGTTTACTCTTGTTTTTAATGCCATTATATATGAGAATTCCACCTTACTGGTCCTTTGAGATTAAATTGAGGTTGGTTGTGATATACAGAGTTAAAACTGAATCCTACCAGATCTCTTTTATTTATTTGGTGTCGTGTTGTGAACTCAATATGAGCCCAGAGTGGAACAGTATTCATGAGGTTGTTGTGATAATGTGACAAGACAACTCTGTACATCACTCTGGGTGACAACATTTGTTTTCGAAATAAAAATAGACAAACATGGATTGCCCTGATCATTTTATAATACGCCAATAAGAGCTTGAGGTTTGTGTTTTAGCGGCTTTATTGCGGGTTATGTAAGAAAACATCCCTTCCAGCAGCGTGCTAAAGACGGTGAGCTGCTTTAACTCATCACAGCCAAGTTACAAGCCTGAGCTAGCGATAGCATGCTAACATTGAAACGGATACCTGACGAGTGTCATCGTTACGTAAGAAGCGCAGGTTTACTATAACATTCTTTGAAAAGTGTTCCACGAAAAGAAAAACACCATGACTGACACACGAGCGCGGGCAAACACACACACACACACTCAGACACACTTCCACGCTCACCAGCCGTCACACCACAGCCGGACGACGCGCTTCCTTTTCTCCGGGCTGCACGCTGAGCCGGCCGTCTTTCTGCTCCCGGCGCCGCTCCCCTCTTCGGTGGTGTGGTGTCCGTTTTTGATCATCCCGAAAATTTTGTTACACCACGAATAAAATCCAGAGGTAGAGTTTATTTACAAATGCGTTTTTAAAAAAATTACTTTGGCTCAGAGTAGAGAAATTCACTGACAGGACGGCTTCTTCTGGGCAACAGCTTGTCCTCCGTGACGCTACACCGGCCAACGCCTCCTGACGTGACGTAATCACGTGAAAGCGTCGTGTGGGCACAATGCATGTCACGTGATCGCAGGTGGCGTTGACTTTTTTTCCTTCAAAAAACTTTGTTTTAAAGAACATATTAACGTTAACAGTATGCGCACACAAAACTTCCCATACCAAGGGTACAAGTATAAAGAAAAGACATAAAAAGAGAGTAAAAAAAAAAATCCAGAGAAACGAATCATTCGTCCTTTATAAAATGATCAAAATTTATAATTTATTTTAATTGCTTTTTTAGTCGTCGGCGCTATTATCGTGCCACATTGAAGCAGTTATTGGACTTAAGATTCGCTCGGATATGGGAATAACTTGAGTTAACTTCGCTGCTCTTAACATAAAGGCCCATCACAGTGACAAACCCTGTAGTGCATGAATTTGAAATATGACATCAGTTTAGAATTTGGACCCCGTTTACTTAAATTGTAGAAAACACATCAAGAAATTGTGAGTGTTCATGGTGCTAGCTGTCTACATGGGATTCTCTTACTGTTTACTTAAATGCTAGTATGATGCTGGCTAAAAAGCACTGACTTAGCGGTGCATGTGTCATAACAGCCGAGGTCGTAGCCTAAGGAATAGTCTTGTGACGATTGATCAGAACTTTGCAATGGATATAGTCCTGCTTTCAAAGAACATGATTTTTATAATGAGCTCAGTTGACACAAAAAGGCCCAAATTAATGGAACAAATGACAGCTTGAGCTTCCACGGTTATGTTTCGCTATTAGTAACCATCCGTCATAGTCATGGCAAGGGGCAGGGAATGCAAATGTACACTTCTCTGATAGAAAACACTTAATCAGCTTTTTATCTTTATTCTGCAAAACAGAGATGGCATTAACGACAGTCTGCACATCCAGTACAGGGGAGAAATAGGAATGCTGAGGACACCAGCTCACCATGGCTAGTGTGACCTTTCATGACCTCCAACACTTGACATATGGTACAAGTTATGATGACTAAATTTCCTACATGATCCTGAGTTAAATGAACAATGATGCCTATTTGGTACAGTAACATATCACACACCAACGACTAAGTATTAAGGCAAATAAATAAAAAAAACAGGTTTCCTCACTGTAACAAAGGACAGCAGCAATAAGTCTGCATTGTTTGCGATGTCGAGATAAACATGTAAACATGGAATAAAAAAACTCAATCAGTTATAGAAACTAAGGTAGCTGTACCCTACGGTCTGCAAACCTGAGCAAAGGTGACAGCAGAGTGATGGTAAACCGGGATTTCCATGTCATTGAAATCAGGCAATTGTCAAATAAAACTAGTAATTAAAATGAACTCTGCTGAGTAAGGTACATTCAAAAACTGCAAATTATACACATCTAGAAAAGACTACAAAAATATAATTTACTTCCAGTAATGCATGTAGAAAATTTTTGACCTCTTTTATCTGTTGCATTGTATAAAATAACATCGGAGAGTTGTGCACTAAAATCAGACAAAGAACTATTTGTCTGTCTACATAATACAAATGCACCCAAAAGACACATCCCAGTCACCCCTTGTTTTAATTCAATGTAATATTGAGAGTATTCCCAGGTTTCATTTGGCAGCTTTGAAAAGAAGTTGAAGGTTGTGTGAGTATTCTGAAAGTATGAAGGAGTGGGAGGAGGTGTAATTTTGGAACATTTGAAGCCCTGACCGTTTATGTTTCCCCACAACACTGATAATGATCTTCTGATAATCCGTCACCGTCCTTTTCTAATGCAAGCATTCAGTCGTGGCTCTTTATAGAAGAGTGTCGAGGTCTGGATTAAATAAAGAATATTATATATAGTCCAACATGTCCCTACGAGTGGACTCAAACTGATAAGAAACCCTGATTTGGACTAATCAACCGTAGCCACAATATACCAGTGACGTTACGCAGCTTTTTTCTTCTTCCTTCTTCCTTTGTTGTACCCTCGCCCAAACCAGCCGCCCTGCACAGCAGCAGCCTCTTCTTGACACCAGAGGTCAGTTGAGTTATTATCCTGCCCAGCAGGTGACGCTATGACATCACGAGTATGGCTCTCGTCCTCCTCTGGCTGTAAAGGTGTTGCTAGGTGGAAGATGGGATCTTCTTCCCTGATGAGAAATTTGAGTCTTTTATATATTTGTCAAAATTTGAATCATACATTTAAAATGAACACATAATCCTTAATCAGTGTTTTAGAATTATTCAGATGTTCTAACAGTATTTCTGTAGACACCGAGAAAAACCACAAATGGCTTTTGTCAAACCAAAAATAAGTCGGTGCAAACACGCAGATATTTTAATGACATGTTTGACTGCTTCATTTGCATCTTACTTGACGTATGCAGGAATCTGGATGTTCAGCTCTTGCATCAGGAGGCCCATGACGTCGTCACACTTGCCGTGAATTTTCAGCACAGCAAGATCATCTTTTGGTGTCCACTAAAGCACAGACAACATCACATAATCAGACATCAGCTGCAGTAATTCAGTCCTTTACCAGCTTCTTACTCAAATTCAACTAAAATGATGAAACTAAGCATACCTGGAGGTTGACAATATAGAGTTTGGGCCTTTTGTTCACTGGTTTGTTCATGCACCAAAGACAAGCATATTTCTTCAGCACCTACATGAGAGAAAGGCACAGAGCATACTAATGAGTCTGCAGAAGCTACAAGCAACTCAACTTCTTTTAGCTATATTGGATTTCAGTGAATATTGTTTAATTACGGACATACTGTGGGCCATCAGCCAGCTAAGTTATTCAAAATTTAATCTATTAAAGACCTAAATAAATGCTTTCAGGTACAGTGAGGTTTAGGCCGCCTACCTTTAGACTGGAGCCCAAACACAGGATGACATCTGCCATCTTTGCTGCCTCTGACGCTCCCTTCCAGTTGAGTGGTTGCTCCAGAGTCCCACGTTCCCCAAAGTGCACTATGGTGTCCCTGAGTTCACCACCGCAGTGGGTGCAACTCCGTCCCGTCCCATGGCGGTGTAACGACGTCCGTTCCGTCACATCAAATAAACGCATGTACTCTCTAGCCGGGTCACAGGATGTACACACCTGGGAAGAGGGGCCACAAATCAGCAGGTTCATATGAGCCCACATTTTAGAATGTGCCTTTTCAAGACTGTATGAAGACAGAAAACAAAAAACTGAAATTTACATAACTGGTCATGCCCTCCGTATTATGAGGTTCTATCTGGCATGTTGGTTGAAAATGAATTACGGACAAAAACCTAATGTGAACAATGCCTTACAATCATGTGGGATTGATAGCGTATTTTTCAAATGGGTTTAATATTTTAAAAAGTCAAAAGTTGAAACAGTTCAGTTAGATGATGTGTATCTTAAAACAGGTACGGGGTCACAAAGTTCATAATTTGTATTTAGTAGTAGTAGTAACAGCGCGTCACCTCTATAAACATATTCCCATGAAGCTCAGACAGGGCATGTTTGGGAAGACCGCTACGTAAGTGAAGTCCATCACAGTTCTGAGACACCACATGCTTCACCTTTGGAGACAAAAAGACATAAATAGCAACGTAATATAAACCTCTAAAACACCACTTTGATTCAGGAGACTCACATTATACGTGCCGTGTATGGCCACACTTTGGACCGCAATGTTAATCTCATTCAGAATCTAATGCCTGCAACTGTAGTTCCCAAAGATAATTACTGAACCAGAACTGTTAATATAAGTGTCAAATGAATTCATATGAATAAGACAGGCTTAGATTCCTATAAATTATAATAATGGCTGTTTTAAATCAAGGACTGTCTAATGCAGGTTCATCCAGATAAAACATGGGTTTTACATGCCGAGTCTGTAAAATAAGAGTTATTTGTTACATACCAGCTTCTCCTTATGCAGCATCCTGATGCACATGTGTGTGAGCGTTGGCTCTGCTTTACTCAGATCAGATGAACTTCATCAAGAAAATACACAGACATACATTAAGACAAATAAAGGGGCAATGTAAAAATCAGAACAAACTTTATCTTATATATGTTTTTACATCATGGCAGTGTCCATATTTCACCTGACTGTGTGGCCCTTCTGGAGCTGTGTCCACACCCCATTCGGGCCCCTGTAATCTGGGATTGAGGCTGCCTGAAAAACAACACATCATTAGACCACTGGACGTGGAAAAGAAACTGAGGATTCAGACTTCTGCTTACCGTGCTAATTCCGGCTCCAGTGTAGACCACCAGATGTTTGGCTTCTTTGATGGCTACAGCCAGCTGCCTCACTTTATTTTTTAGCTCATCAGCATGATCAAATACCTGCAGATAGAACAGGAAAAATAAAATGCTTCAAGAACACAACCACACAATCCTGACGATATCAGGAGTAGAACAATAATCAATCTGTGCAAAAAGATGGAGAAATGTAAAAAGTTCTAAGGAGAGCGACGTTACATATTACATACATTCTAATTAGTGAGGTCATACTACAGCAAAGGGGAAAATTATCATCAATCTATATAAATTGTAAATAATATTACTCTAATGGTTTTTCTTGTTTGACAGTATAAATTCATGTAAAAATTTAATCATTCAAATTGTGTTAGGAAATGATGTAACTGATATTTTTTTTAAATTACCTAAATGAACACACTGTGATTGCACAAGTTGTCTAGTGTCACCATCTGGTGGCAGCCAGATCTCATATTCAGGAAAATGCAATGATTTTGAGTATCAATGCTCAAAAAAATCCTTTTAAAGTCCAATAAATCCTCTTAAATTCTAGTGAATAGCCTTACGTGTTCAAAGATCACAAATCCATCAAAATGCATTTTGGTTAAATCACCTCACCTCCTCTTGCGTCCTCTTTTAGACATTTCTGCAGTCTTAGCGTACGTTTATAAGTGGTCACTAGCCAATGTTTATGGGATTGAGTTATGACACCACATTTCTTGTAGAGCCACACTGAGGACAAAGAGCTATTTGTGAAGATTGACTGTTTCCCATAACTTTACTGAGACACATCACAAATTAGTAGGATAGGAACTGACCCATCCCATGTTCTACAAACTGAGTAGAACGTTCAGAGTCCCTGTAGCAGACTAAATAGATTTAAAAATCAATTCATCCAGGTGTCCATAAAACTTTAAATAGTGGCAGGTGAAGCCAAGATGGGCTTTGGTATGTATGTATTTTATGTATAAATTTGTATGTAATGGGATTTATGTATTTTGTGAACATTGTGTGCTATTTATGAAGCCGGTTTGACATGTTACTTTTTACTTATTACTTTTTTACTAAATTCTGTGGCAGCAACATGGGGGGAAAAGTCCAAGACAAGTTTCCCACTTCGTGGGACAATAAAGTATATCAAGCAGTCAAATTTACCAGGTTGGGTGGGTTTTCCTCATTTTTTTCCATTTATTGTTGAATGTTGTAAATTCTGCCACCTCCAGGAATTGCTTTTATTCAATTGTTTCAAGCCCTGAAAAAACAGCAACACAACTTTCTCTTTCTTCAACATGAGCTAAGTGGTTTGCCTGTGAGCAGAGCCTCCTTCTCCTCCTCCTCCTCCTCCTCACCTCTTCCTGCTTCCTCTTCAGAACATTTCTGCGGTCTTGTCTCCTGCACAGCTCCTCCACGGTGTCTTTGTGCAGCAGCAGAGCGGCGGTTTCCTCCTCTGTGCGCTCGGCCTCCGCTTTCTTCAGGATCCGTGACACCTTTCGTGAACAGGAAGCCAGAAGTCAGTGATTAATTCACAATAACCGCAAAATGAAGAGGCGCTACTTAAGCTAGCAGTGTGACGGAGCTGCCCGGAAAAAAAACCCACATTTTCTCATCTTACCTGTTTAAAAACCTTCCTGTCACTTTCCCGCTGTAGGATTTTCGCCTTTTCCAAAGCTTTCCTCTCCAGTCGCGAAGAAATGCCGGTGTGTGCCTCCTCCGCCATTCTGCTCTGATCAGCTGACAAAACAAAGATTCCACTATCAGAGAAGACGAGGCGGATCTTATCCCGGTGACAACAGGAGCCAAGTTACAGCGACCTCTGCTGGTGGGCGGTTATAAACGGTCGACAAACTCCAGCACAGCAAAATGTCGCAGCGTGAACCTCCACCACCAGTGGGATCTGTCTATTGATTCATTTGAAACTCGAGTAAAAAACCCAAAGTTTCCAAATATAGCAAGTTGTATTCTGGGCACATTTTTTACGTGACGATACCCAAAACATTCAGAGTAAAGACAAAACAAAAAGTCATAACGTGAAAATGAATGGACTCAAGTACTCAATCATTTACCAGTGTTTTGAAAATTTTATTACAAACACACAAATAAATAACACGTAAACTAGTTGTAAATATAAAAACTACAAAAAGTTTTTAGGAATTTTGGCTGTATAATACAATACAAACATTTAAGGCATCAAAGGAATAACAAAACCATTTCAAGTGTTTGGGTTAATAAACATTGTCTAACATTTTGGGTATGTGTAAGCAAAATACCATACAAAAATACTGTTAATACCAGAGAAGTTATCAACATGTGCTGATACAGCCAAAGATTGTCCGTATGATGGCCAGGCACATACGTAGAGTGGAGTTTTACTTGTTTGTTCTTCAGGCACCAAGAAACACTCAGATATACCTGAGCTATGTTTAGACCATCAGTTTCACATGACCACATTCTGATTATTGAGGCCATGTGACACAAATCAGATCTGCATGATGACATTGTAACAAGGACGAATGTGATGTTTTGTGATTGGATTTAGCCCACATTCGTATGAAATAAGCCAAACGTGAATTTGGTTTATCTCAACATGGCCATCATGTAGCCACAAGGATCGGATGTTGGAGTCAGCGTGATTTGTACATCATTTAACATACAACAATGGTCAAACTCTATTTGAATGATTTGATTTACGAGGTATTTTGAACGTGTGGCCTGCCACTCTGCATTCATTGTTGTTTACATGTGACTTGCAGAGTGAAAGGAGCAGAGCAGAGGTCACATGACTTCAAACCTGTGGATGAAGAAACTGCTCAGGCAAAAATCAAAGGCAGAAACAGAACCATTATGGAAAAAATAACAACTACCAGCGCACAGGTTTAAACACTCTGGCGTAAACACACAAATCAGATGTGGATCACTTTTAAAAATAGATGGTCAAATAGCAGGTAAAAAAAAAATTGGTACTACATATACAATATAACTTAACTAGGAGTGACGCTCTGAGGTGCTAACGTCGCCCCGGTGCCATTTTTGTTCTAATGGTTTGATCAACAGCAAAAGCACAAACATCAATCTTGGACCTTAAAAAAGTTCACTGTATTTCCTACATTCTGTCACTACTGCAATACAGAGAGTATTAAGGATGAGTTCTTAAGACCACTAAAGTTTTGCAAGTTTATCATGTCAGCGTGTTAGATTGAGATCCCTGACGAAGCAGAAAGGAAATCTTGACTGTACACCTGCAGTAATGTCTTATCCCCACATCTATGCAGCCGCAAATCAATGGACTAATAACCAATGAAGAGCGGAAATGTATCCAGTTAAACCTTCATCCATCCATCCATCATCTAACCAGCTCATCCATTTCAGGGTCACGGTGGGGCTGCAGCCTATCCAAACAGTCCAAATCCAAACAGGGTACAGTCTACAGCCTGTCGCAGGGCTGACACAGAGAGACAGACACCTCAATTAAACTCCCATTTACACCATGGTCCATTTAGATAGGAGTTACGTGAATACCATCAGGGTCTACAGGAGTACACACTCTTGAGGACCCTCTGATACTTGGCACTGCAGCGTTGCTGTTTGGTTTCCAGCGGCTTCTCGGCAGAAAATCCAGTCCTGTGTCCAGCCCTAACCACGTCCCTGTGCTTCTCTGATGCTTTCTTCTGTATCCTGGCGGGAAGAAAAGACAGGTTTCGGCAACTGGGAAGGCACTGTCTACTAAACCTCTCACTTGTTCACACTAAGATCCAAGTTTATCAATATATTCCAAAAGCAAAACATTGTTATTAATGTTGATTTGTATGTTGTGAAATTTAAATACAACTTATAACAGATCAATGACAACATTCTGTGCAGATAGTGTTTCAAAAATACATGTTTGCGTTGTCTTCATGGCATGGGACTAGTGGTGATTTGATGCTCTCTCACTTTCAGTACTTTTGAAGTAAAACTGATCCAGTACAAACTTACATCACATCTCTCTTCCTCTCCAGTGATTTCTGTGTTGCAGCCGACAGAGAAATCTTCCCTCTGGGACGACCCGTGTGATCACTCTAAACAAGTATTCACGCACACACAAGGACATACACACAAACGCACATGAACACAACATATTGGTCACATATTGGACAACCTGCTGACAACCATATTACAAAACAGACAACACGTGGTCGTGCACCAGTGGAAAGGACGTGTGAAACAATCATTTTGCACTCTCCACTTGGGATGGTAATTCTTAGAGACTTCCAAAAGCTGTAAAAAATGTATTGCAAAAGTATCTGTACATATTGGTTGTCGATATAACAGTATTTTGCTGATTTTTCTAAACTGTCTACGTAGAAAAGGCAAATATTGCATAGTAATGTTATTGGGAGAAGAATTGTGGGATTTTTTTTTTTGCTGTATGGTACAACTTTGTCATGGGATCGTTTAAAATCTGTATCTAAACGTTCATAATGAGATTCACTCTCAATCCAGTTTTTAGTTCCATCACTACAACTACCAAGTAATCAATTATCCTCCCGTCTGCATGCTACTGGTGGTTAGCCCGAGCTTTACCTGTCGTCTGAGCTCTCTGTCTCTGACCAGCTCTCTGTCCCAGCTGATCATCTGCATCCTCTCCTCTGTAGACAGGCTGAAGAATATGTCATAGACATTGTAACGTGCAGCACGGAGCTGAAATGGGAAGCACAGGCGATAAAGGTGTGGCTGTCAGTAATCAAAGTATCTGCTGAGGTAATGGCTAATAAGCCTCCCGTTGATCAATGACAATATGCAAGAGAAGAGGACAGAGGTTAACAGATGGAGGCAACATGTGTTTGGCTTCATACCTGCAGACTGACTCTCTCCAGCAGTAACAGGTCTTGTTTGCTACAGAAGTTTCCTTTACCAGAGCTCGGCTGCTGGAAGGCCTGAAGGAAATGCTGGGTGTCCTGGGTGACACACACACACACAGAGCTGAAAATATTAAGCTTAAGCAAGCCAACAAACTGTGTCTTATTACAAGTACATCCATCACTGATACTGCTAATGAGTTGGGGTACAGCGGCTCACCCAGCTGTTCACCATCCGATCAGAGACACAAAGAAAGGGAAGGAGAGAAAAGGAACAACACAACAGAGAGCAGAAATAAGAGGACAGATATTCTAGTGCCCTCCCTGCTCACCTTGATGGTGCGTCGCAACTGTGCCACTTTCTCGGTCCTCATTAGCCTGCGTGTTAGGAAACCCTTCACGGCTGCCAACACCAGGGGGCGGTATCTCTCTGACAGCGAGCTGGAGGGCTGAAGATGAGGAAGAGAGAAGTAGCAATGAGAGTGTGAATAATGAGGAACAAGGAGAAGAGAGAGGAGAATACTAATTCCATCAATGACAACCAATTAATTTCCCACACATAGATTCTCAAGGTCTTTTGGCTGGCATCAGTTTAGCACATCACCACGAGTGGACTTATCATTACAATGGGAAATAAACAGTGGATTGTGCCGCCGCTCACTTGTTGATTCTAAAGCTGCTGCACTGGGAAAGAGTCCAGAGAACAATAACAGATAATGTGTGTTTCTGAGAACGATTAAGACATGAGCGGGTGTGCGTTGCCAAAGGGGAAATATCGGTGTGTCCCAAGTGTGTCAGCCTTCTGGTGATGAATAAATATACTGTGGATAAGCAGGCCAAGCTTCATTGTATTGCATCCATGTCATAACATAACTAATGTGTTGGCAATACCTGGGAGGCGGAGAGAAAGGTCAGTGCATCCTCATGACTCGAACCTGATGTGGGACAAGGGAAGGACACTTTGTGAAGGAGAAGATACCGCGCTGACAAGGCCTGTAAGAGAGACAAGGACAGAAGAAGTTAGTAAAAGCGGAGGGAACTAATAAGATGAGTTGTGTGTGTGTGTGTGTGTATGTGTTTCAGATATGACAGTAAATGAGGCAGGAGGAAGAAATTAATTGAGGATAGAGAGAAAAAGACAGACGGGGAGGGATGGGAGGGAGGCAAGGGGGACGATACAAGAGAGGGGGCAGAGAGGGTGGAAAGGGGGCAAAGAGAATGGAGAGAAGTAATACAGTGACAGAGTGAATATCATGGTGGAAGAGGTAAAAGACAAAAAAGGAGAGGGATGAGCGGAGATTTTAAAAAAAGAAAAAAGAAAAAGAAGAGCAGGAACGGGGACCATTAGCTGCGGCACTCGGCAGGGCAATCTGGCACCTAACCACAGACGCTCATGAATTAAACAAATTATCCTTTCTTTTTCTGTGTCAATTCCCTTGGTCCCCTCCTCTCTCCACGAGAGTCCAGCCAGCTCCCCTTTCTCTCATCCCATCACAAATGATGGAAGGACAGAGGGGAATCGAAAAGAAGACTTTCATTAAACAGCTTATGTTAATTATATTGTTGTTAGGGATACATAAATTAATCAGAGACAGTAATTAATAAGGCAAGGACACTGGCCAAGAACAAATACAGACACAGGCTGGAGAAACAAGAACTGGCTGCCAAAAGACAGCAGGCGTCCTTGAAGACTTGCACGTGTGAGCAGCACACACGCAAACACAGGCGACCATTTCTCTGAAGGCTCTAATGAAACATTTATGGTAGAACCCTCAGCTTTTTTACTCGAAAGAGTCTGAAGGTCTCGTGTAATGAGCAGGAGTCTGCAGTCTGCACACATCGTAGGTCTCCACAACCGAACTCTAGGGTAGTGTGTGTGTGTGTGTGTCTGTCTCACTGGTTTGAGAGGAATACTCAGGATCAATGCATGATCACAGCTTGGTGATTTTTAAAGCAGTAAGAATCCTCCTGAGATATTCAAAACTGGAAACAAAATTCATTCTTAATTTTTCATTCGTTACTTTGGGTGGAGCCGACAACCTCTGTACGATAAATGAACGACACAGCTGTATGCCAAATACATCATTCTATAGCTTATCTTACAGCAGACGGGGATGCAATCCACTGCGTAGAGCAGGTAGGTCAGTGAACAAATTGGTTCTCGTGCTTCTCGACTGCATCATCGCAAGTCACGAGGGGAAAAAAATATCTGGAGTGATTTGTTAATTTTTAAAATTAGATAACAAGTGGAAAAAAATGTCAGTGGCTCCAGGTGACATGTTTCAGTGCAGCATGTGTCAAATTGTGCTTCAGCAAGACTTTGTGGCCAGGTGTCCTGTAACTGTGAGGTAACTACACGTGTGAACTACTTATGGTTCTATGCATGTTTAACCTTCTGCTTATTTAGGGTCACATTAATTGTGTAATTACCACTAATGGCCTTGGTGTGTCTATGTCCACTGTCTTACCTGGAGTAGTTCTTCCTGCTGTCTCCTGTGCTCATCTTGCAGGGCTCTGATCTGATTGGCATGGGCCTGTTTCAGTTGTTGCTCCTTGTCCTTCAGTCTACCATGACCTTCATACCACCGCACTGCAGCTACAGGCAGGCAACACAATATGGTGTCACACATGAGGGCAAACTCCCGTCAAGACAAAATCTGAACTTATTCAGCAGGAGAGTAGGGAGTATTTAGGTTTACATTCCAACAGTAGACACTCTCAATGGTTGCAGAGGCGAGATTTAAAACACGCTAGAAACAAGTCATACGTTTTATGATCTGACAGTGACTGAATTAAATTTATACACCTCTTGCGCACGCTGTGTATTAAAAGACCAGTGTTGTGTTGTGCAACCCCACAACAACCTCAGCCACTGATGTGAGCCTCTTACGATCAGAAAGCTGCCATCGGTCCATTAACTCATCTACCAGCAAGTTTTCCAGCCACACTCTGTAGTCTTAATTAGGACTACTGTTCATGTTGATACTACTGATGTAAATGTGTATACAATCATATTTATATGAAAATTTATATTCCTCGCACCTATGCACTAATCTACATTTCTGGTTGGACGCCAAACTTCATTTTGTTGTCTGATACCCGCTCGTTTTAAAGTGCAAACATACAAACCAAATACAATCATTTAGAGAATAATGCAATGCTTCTTTAAATGGCCTAGTGTGGCGTCTTGCTAGAACAATAACATGTTCGTTCTCCCCTGTCCCACCCTGTAATTTTCTCACCTCTGGAAGTGCTGGATTTGGGTCTGGTCACTGAACCAGCACTGGCATCTCTGCTTTTCTCCTTGGCATCATCTTGCATGAGCAGTCTCCGTTTGACATTGGAAACACCACTCCAACCTTCGCTCCCACTTTGTGGAGACAGATCCTCCTGAACAAGACAATCTTTTGAGTCCAAGTCGCTTCCGGGCTCTTCAGGGTACCACAGCCGAGATGGCATGTCCACATCGTATGACTGATTGAGAGATGGAGAGTGGAAAGAATCTTTTCCTTCTACAGCGCTGTCATTCTTTCTGTCCACTGGCCGGTTACTGGTATCAGACTGCATTGAGCCCTCACATTGGACAGTGGCTTCAGTTGCAAATTTCCAGAAAACATCAGGAATGCGCATCCGCTGGGTTTGAGAGAGGAGACATTTTGATGGTGGCTGCTGTTTTATGTGGCCGTGTTGTCCGCACGTCTCATTTTGCCCTCCTTTATCGCCACACTTTTCCTTTTCTCGCTCTGCAGATAAGGGTTTGGCTAGTTTTAAATTAACTGCACTACTGCCACCCACCTGAGCTACAACAGAAATGCTGTTGAGGTTACTGATGCTTGGTTCCGATCCTGTATCTCCATGCATGTTCTTGTAATTGTTTGACTGAATTCTCTCCCTTTGGTCTTTCTCTGTAAAATTGCTGCAAACGCTGCTCTCCCAAAACTTTTGACCGAGCTGGGCTTTTTTAGATTGGTTCGAGTGTTTGTTGACTTCCAAAAATAAATCCACATGTGGGTTGTTTTGGGTATGGCTGTGATTCTCTAAATCTGAGATCTGTACTTTAAGACTTGCGATGCTTGACTCAAGCTGATCTATGTGCCGTGAACTCTTGGCTAATACTTTTGTTAATCCGTCTGCACCTGATACATTCTCAGTGGGGGAAACAACTTTGCTGTGTTGCTGTTCCACATTACTATCTGCTTCAACCTTGTTGTTTACATGAATGCTAGTATTGATAAGACTTTTAATGTTTGGGGTCTCAGGGTCACCAACAGCGTCTTTAGTAGTGCCTTTGTTCTTGCATTGAATCGGACTTAAAGAGATCCGAGGAGTGGGAATGGTCTGATATTTTCCCACCTCATTACAAACTGATATGGGACACGTCAAAACCATAGACCGTTGGGACTTAGGATAATCAGCTATTGGTTTAGGTTCCAATACAAGCTCTTGTAAACAGTTAATTTTGGAGGTAGTTTCTCCTGCAACACCAGCATTGCCATCTCCTATCGAATGTGTGCTTTCAGATGTAAGATCTTCCTTCATGTTGTTGATTTCCTTTGCAACTCCCTCTCTCAGAATACTCTCCTCATTTTGACAGGATTTCGGTGATGTTCCCAGTGAAATGGTGCCACTCCTCTCTCTAATTTTCTTTCTGTCTGTGGTGATTGTGCCCTTGTAGAACTCATTGTTTTCCTTATCAGAGAGACTCTGCTCTTCCTCCTTGGATCTTTGTTTTTCTTGGTTTCTCTCCTGGGTTTTAGTGTTTTTGGCTTGGTTTCTAAGCATCC
The DNA here is from genome assembly GCA_900303265.1 of Brotula barbata. NCBI lineage: Eukaryota > Metazoa > Chordata > Actinopteri > Ophidiiformes > Ophidiidae > Brotula > Brotula barbata. Next base: position 11,325 of record OMNV01009379.1, on the reverse strand, counting down.
GCTGGTGGCGCACATATTCCCTTGATTTCCTCAGCAAGGTCTGAAGACTTAGATGGTAAGGATCCTCAGGAGCTTGGCCTTCCTGGGTGTCTGCATCTGCTTCATTTGGGTGATGCTCATCTAGTGTTGAACTGTGATGTGTGGTTAATGTCTGTGATAATTCTGGATTATCCAGAATGTCAGCACTTCTTGATGTAGAAACTGGCCCCTTGCCATTGTCTTTAATTTCATTTTTGGGTTCTGCAGTAAAGGTAGGATTGTCATCACATTCTTCAGATTTTCCTCCTGGAAAATGGCTGCATTTGACCAACTCTTCCTGATTTGAGGTGCAACAAATATTTTTTACTGGGTCAACAGTTATAATGTCATTACAAAAGGATGGCTCCAGTGCACTCTTCTCCAGTTCCTCTCCATCAATGGGAGGATGGCTGATAATATCTGGCATTTTGGTAATTGTGTTGGAGGTGTTGTGCAGGAAAAACCCACTCGTATTGACGTGTTCTTCGAAAGAACCAAGGCCATTGCTTTCATCTGGAGTCTCAGTTCTTCCACGGACATTTGTGGTGTTTTCAACATTCTCACAGGTCAAATAACCTGAGGATGCCGACTCGTGGCATGCACCGTGAAAAGAACCTGCCTCTAGGTGCGGTGCCAGTTTTCCCCCATGTTGATCAATAAAACATCCTTCCTGATATCCTGACTGACGTGTGTCACACGACGACTCCTTGAAGGTACTATACTTAGTTGATGTCAGTGGAGGAAAGCAGACGCCATCCTTTCCATCACATATGTCAGACAGTGGCAAGAATGGCACATTTCCATCTATTCCAGTGACAAAATCGCTCTGAAACATCGATTCACCGGGGTTGTTATGGGAAGATGAACATTTTGTGTGAAGCCCTGATTCTTCAAACAGCTCCCAAATTGTTGGCGTTTTCCTCAGCTGCAATTCATGACAGGAGCAAATAACGTAAATGTAGTAGAGCAATCACAAAATTACAATGACACTATTCATCCAAAGTGACCATTAGTTTGTGCAATAATTACTAGTTTAAGATGCTCTAATATGAAGGGAAAATGATAAGATATTATAAAAGTTAACACATCTAGCAGTAAGATTAAACATAACCTTGTTTATTATACAAAAATAAAAGTTAAAATAGATAAATGACTCCAAAACACAAAACTTATAGTAAAGATTTAACTCGAACAAACTAATCAAACAGGACATTACCTGAACACTCTGTAGAATAGTTTGTACGTGGGCCATTCTTGCATCAGCCTTTAAATTTCTGCGTTCACCAGACTTTTTTGCTTCGTTTTTATGTCGCTGCATTTCCTCTCGCTGTTCCCCTGACAACTGTTGTGAGTAAAAAGCAGACACAAAATTGACAACCACTCAACAGTTTTATGTCACTGATGTTTTACACAAGTTTGTATTCTTCATTATCAGGACATTCTTTATTTTCAACTGTCTCACTCGTATATTTTGACTTAACATTGCTATAATAACCACACACAACCCCAATGTTTATTCTCGCCTGAACCTACCACAAAGTACCACTTTCAACCTCTGTAATGGTTTACCGTTTGAACAGAATTTTCCCCAAACACAGTGTGGTATTAAAGTCTGTGTATCACAATTTATTAACTAACAAAAACAACAGTTTTGAATGAAAATAAGTTTATACCAGGGAAGGGAGAACGGGTCTTCCATAGAAGCGGATGAGAGAAGTTGCAGTTGTGGAAGCCTTGCTGTCCTCCTCACTTTTCCTCAGTTGGGAGAGGCGATGCTGCACGAACTCTTCGTAGTCCTCCATCAAAACAAAACGCCGTTAAACAGCCTCACGTTGCATCAGGATACCGTTACGGCAATTGGGAATATTATAACGTAACGTTAGTTAGCTAGCGATGTAGCGCGTTAGCTGCTATGACACTGGTTAGCTTTTTAATATCAAACAGCTTTCTGAAACATATTTAACGCAGTAGAAAAGGAAATGTGGAACATGGAAGCGGATGTCTGATATCACCTCTAATAAAACATAAAAACAAACAAAGAAATAACTAAAAGTGCTATCCGGTAGCTAACAAAACCCAGATCAGTGTTTACATTTTACCCGCCTCTCTTCCCGGAGCGACTCGGACAGTTTGGAAACTGTTGAGCCGTTTACAAACTCCGATGTGTATTCATAGTGGATCTGGATTCCTCGAATCCACAGGGACTCTAAGGGTTCTTTCTGATGGAAATCCGGCTCCTTGGTTTCCTACAAGCCAGACTGATTCGAGCTGAAGAGAGCTGACGTCAAATTGATATACCGCCATCTACAGTTTGAGCGGGTAAACAGTCAGTGGACAAAATAAAACATGACATGAATACTCTTTTGTGATTAAATAAATGACACAAACGTTGTTTGAAAAAAGAAAAATATTTTTTTAGAATTTGGAACGCCCAAGCCTGAACACTGAAAAACCAGGTTATTCCCTTCTTATATTATTATAGTGTTTAAGGGGTTAAACTAAAGTCAAGTATTTCGATAAATTTGATTAATTACTGCAAACGGTAAACCTACCGTGCTTTTTTTTAAAAAAGTAACCGATTAATAATTGAGTATACCATGTAGTAAAGGCATCAAATCTCAAATTATTATTATTAGTTTTAAATCACACATAAGAACAGCTGAAGTTCTGGCTTTTATAACCCCATCTGAATAAGTCTGTTTATTTTAATGGATTGTATCAACACATCAGTGCACACATGCAGCTTTGTTTTAAAACATGTTTATTGGTCATATACAAAATAAAGTAAGCTGTTTATCAACAAACATACAGTATATACATCAATAAATTAAAAGATGCATCAGACTGATGATGAAACAGTTAATTTTATGATTACCGGTACCTTGTCATCATCACTTACATATCTACAAATTGAAAAAAGTACAATAATTTAGATAGAAGATAAATACTTACAAAGACTGTCACATTTTAAGTATTTTCCCATAGAAAGTACTGTCATAGAATAATTTATTACACCCCATACAGAAATATTACAAAACACAGAATTTCCTATTACAAGGTCATTTCTGAATAGGCTAAGCCATATTCACACAAAGTCACTACTTTTCTATAGCTTTAAATTGACCGTTATATACTTTAGAAACAAAAATATTCCAGCTCCCATGAGCACACTAGTCAAATGTTTACCAGTCAACACCACATGATGATGTTTTGATGACAAATCAGAGAGAAGAGGAAATTGGGCACATTGAAACAAACAAATAAAAAACAAAAACAAAAAACAACAAAAGTGATGTAACATCTGAACTCTGGGGAATAATTTATATTACAGTGAGTGAGAAAGAGAGAGAGAGACAGAGACAGAGAGCAGTGGGGGTAGCTTGGGAGACAAAGCACACATTATTGATGAAAACACCAAACAAACAATCAAAGGAATTCTTGGTTCATTTACTCTCATTGATCGGCATCAGAGGCGAAAGGGTTTTAGAGTCTGGTGGCATGATTCACTCGACAGGAACACAACTGAATGACCACATACCAATTGGTCAAGCAGCAAGATAAGGAGAGTTAATGATTTGCATCTTAGAATAATTGTATGTTTTAGAGAAGGGCACAGCAGCCTACAGAGCTCACATTAATGCTGACTCTATAAACTGCGGTGAAATGTGAAGTGGGTTTATGATGAAATATTTTCTCATACAAAGGGTATGACCCCATACAGGTAGTGACAAATAAGGTCAGCGTGACCCACAAGCTCATAAACTGTGTGAAAAGCTTCAGATCAGCCCAGTCTGGATTACCATTAGCCCCCGTGTTGACCACACCTGCTTAGTGAAAAGTCTACAATGGTTCCACCTTCTCTGGCCGGTGAGAGACGTACAGAACAACATGCCACCAAACTGACGCACTGACTTAACAAATATTTTCACTGTGTTGTATGTCACAGGTTTACGTGGGCAGAAAAGATGAGAGAAAAAGCTCAAATCTCAGTGGAACCACAGTCTAAAAGATTAAAACCATTGTGATCATTTTCAGTTCAAATGGAGGCTTTGTATGACAATTAAAGCATTTGGTCTGATTCCTAACTGAACTAAGGGAAAATCCTTTACTCTAAATACTCTAAATACTTTTACACTTAATGTAATACTTTAGAACCAACTGGGAACAAACAAACTAAGCTGCTCCATGTAAGACAGATTTGAAGACCACTGATATTTGCATTGATAAGAAAATGTAGATTGTTAAACAATCTGTGTATCCTGTAGGGTTTTCACCTTGTCACGTTACACTCTGCCCACAATTAAAATGCATAACTTGAGACATCTACGAGGGTACAACCGCTCCAGCGTAGCAGACAAACGCTACCGCTTTGCATAATCTGCGATGCCCATTTAACGACAGTAACTATGCTCATACATTTGAAGTATGCTCACTTGATGCGCATCCTCTTTAAACGAGGGATGCATATGAAAACACAAACTACGTCAAACATATTTGGTACAATACATTTGGACAACTGGCACATTTTGACGAGACCATCCATGAAGGTTCAGCTTTTGTTCTATTTAGCTCAACAAAATCTTCGGCTTAGCACAAACTGTGTCTCCTCTCCTCATTTGATCACGACAACATAACACAATGGACTTTCCAGTCTAAAACAAAACAATAACATCATTTTGTAAAGCAAATATAACGGCAGTCACCAACAGAGTGAGATTATGTGGATTTGGAGCAATTTCACAGATCACCAATTAAATAATCCTACCCAGTACAGTGTAACGCATACCTATTGTGATTGGTACCTGTATTTGCTTGTTGTAGGAATATTCCATTTAGTATCTTCATGCAGTAAAAGATTTATCACACACGTATCACACATTTTCATTTGACATTTGTAGCTGTTGAGTTTCACGGTTGGTTGAACTTGCAAATGTTATCAGTCAAGTTATTTCACATTTTTAAATCTCAACCCCACCCCCTTTCTATGGGACTTATTTTCTGTTCTATTATTAATGTAGGTACAGACTTCACCAATCTCAATAATTACACAGTAGTAGGTTGCTAAACTAATTTTCTTCACAGTGGAAAGTAGCAATTCAGGTAAAACGTGATTCAAAAGGCTGCATGTTTGTGATGTTTTTGTCATGATAAGTATCATATACCTATGTAAATGACTCCATTTTGGATCAGGCATTGGACATCATCATGGAAAACCTCACTTGTGACAGATAAGCCATTTAAATTCTTTTTTTTTCACGTGATAAAACAGCGCACAAAACTCACTTCCCTGGCATTAACATTTCAAAAACAAATCAAACAGCATCACCAATAAGTATACACATCAATAGGAAATATACACAGCAAAAACAAATGATCTAAATTACACACCACAAAAATAACTTAAAAAAGAGCAAAGGTGATGCCAGATGCAGCCGTATAAACTTTTATATCCCTGTTTGTCTCGCATGCCAGATAATCTGAACACACAACCTTCTCCACGCCTGCGAGGTTAACCATAACACTTCCTCAACTCACGGGTAACTTATCTGCAACAACATTAAAACTCAGCCAAGACCAAAATAAAGCACCAACGCCCGATTCACAAACACAGAAACTAGGTCTGTAAAAATAATAGCTAAATGTCTTACTGGAAAAAAAAAAAAAGATATGTACAAGTCATCATATCTAACAGTGCATTGCTGGGGCTAAATGCTGGAGCATGTAATGGTTAATAACAGAGTGCAGTTACCCATGGTTTCATCACCTGCTTTGACCTGAAATCAAATAAGAATCAATGTCACGTTGTGAAGTAGTGAACATTACAGTTACCTCGTCACATACCTACACAGCACACCACACACTAGTCCACGGTTACAAACACGTGCCTAGTCACTATAGAGAAAACAAAGCTATTGACTTCAGTAGTTAAGCCACTTTTGGTACAATTGCAAAATAGAGAGATACTGTATATCAAACAGATTTTGTTATACCTTTTTTACAGGTGTTACAAACAATGCAAAGATAATCATCTTTATAAAATTCCAGATTCTACCATACATAGACAAAGATTCCATTTGAGTATAGCACACCACATAACACTACTTTTATGGTAAAGCTCGTTGGAAATAACATCCATTAGTGTGACTCAAATTCAGTCAAATATCTTCATATGTTTAAATTCGACGGTTGAAAGATCCTGAAGAAGTTCATAAACATATCAACCAATAAATTAATCCAGATCAAACACTTTGTGACTTTTACAAACAGCAGGTGGTGAATATATGAACTCCTACATTACAGACCATTTTGTGTCCCAAAATTGCCCTTTTCTTCGTAGATGACGTTTTTAAGTCACATGAATGGGTGTTATTACATTGTTATTATTTATCCTGTTGGCTACTAAATGGGTCTTACAACAACACACTGCAATAGTTAAATGCTGTCACAACCTAATTCCTGATTGGTCACTGTGTCTCTTTAAGCACAGGTATAAGCAGACACCTGCAATGCATTTCCTCCATCCTTCCTTAATTCCCTATGTCCTCCTGATTTCTATAAATCAAATCCGCATTTCTCAAATACACTTTGACAGGAATTCAAAGAGATAGAGTAACTTAATTATCATAATCATCTTAATTCGTATTCAACCCAAGACAACACCCCTGAAAATTCAGGCATACTGAGAGACGGTGAATGACGTTTAGAATCGGGGGTAATTCATTCATAATATAAAATGAAAATCACGCCAATTACACTTTAAGTTGAGGCAGAGTGGCACTAAAATGACTAATTAACTGAGTGAGCTTATACATCATTTATTACTCACTATAATTTTTGTGAGACTGTATATCTTACGAGCAACTTCCCAACATTCAAATTAAGAAAGTTTGTACCATTTACTTTTTAAGTGTAAACGATAAAAGAGGCCGAGACGCTCTTATCAACATGTTCAATCTAGAAAAAAAAACCTTTTATCAATTACCCCCGTTGTGTTTTAACCACATGATCTATTTTTTACTTGTTTACTTTTCCATTGATATAACACTGATATTTTCACTTTCTCCTCCTCCGGTGCAGTCAGGGAGTGCATAAGAATGGAAGCCAGTAGGAGTTGGAAAATGGAAGGACAGAGAGAGAGAAGACAGAAAGCTGGAAAGAGTTACAGAGAGAAAGTGAAAGGTCATAGAAAAAATACAGCTAACTAAATATAGCAATACCAAAACGAACACGCGCCACAGAATTTCACAGAATTCCTGATATATAACAATTCACACACAGAGAATACACTTTGGACCTCATGTGAATGACAACACAGTACAAAACAGTAGAAATACAGTTACCACCATTGTGTAATATATAGTTTTGACAGAATATTTCTGAAAAAGTTCTTGGCTTGGTGGAGCAAGGTGGGACTTCATTGCAGACGGTGAAATCTGCCTGTCACGTGAAATTGTGTATTGTTTTGGATTTATATGACATGTACATATAACCAGGGTTCCAACACGCACTGCACAAGTCAAATGCCACAACTTTTCTAAAACGAAGAATTCTTTGCAATACAACAAGGCCTAACACATCTGAGAATTGAGAACGCTTACATCTTTGATCAACCAAATTACCGCTCCACTGGGTGCACTGTGCAAGTGTCTCATTCAATTATTACAAACTTACCAATACTGGGATCTACCGACAGTTAAAACCTAACCCTGGTCATTCCGCTGACTGAAATGGCAACTGAAGACAATTGAATGAATTTTTTTTTTCCCAACACGTATCAGGCGTGTACATATTTTAGAAATTGCCAATGTCTTGAAATGTAACGTCTGGAACGAACCAATTGTAAAAAAAATGTCAAATGTTCTGTGACCATAGGAACACTGTGTATCTGTCCTGTGCTAAGTGATCATGCGCTGACCGAGAGCTGTTCTCAATAGTCTCAAATTATTCCTCTGCTTCCACCCTTTCCTTTATCTGCACTGATTTGAGAGAGGGGCACGCCGAGTTTATTTTAATCACTGCTGCCCAGCTGTTTTACGTCGGTGCAGGTAGAGGAGAGGTCGGCCAGCAGAGCATTACAGAGGATTACACTGATCCAGCAGAACTCCATCCTAATACAATCTCATCTACCCTTCTCTCCCTCAAGACCGTGCATCTGTTTTTGACTTCACTATTGTAATCACACTTGTTGCGGTGGCCACCTTCCCTGGTATGAGTGGACCAATGACTGACGAAGCCAACCCTCCACCTCCCCCTCCAGCCCTGACCCCGACCCCCACAGTCGGGCTCCGTGCCACAGTTCTGGCAAAGGTCTGTAATGCCTCATACTTAGACCTCAGAGCGTCGAGCTCAACGCGCATCGACGCATTCTCGTTGGCCAGTTTGTCCACCTCCTGCTGCAGCTGGGCCTTCTGCTTCTCCAGCTCCTCCTTCTGGGTGACCCTCTTCACCCTGCAGCTGGCGGCGTAGCCACGGTTCTTCAGGGTGCGTCGTCGCTGCTTCAGCTGAAGGATCTCTTCTTTCGTGAGCCCTCGGAGGTGCTGGTTCAGCTCCCGCACCGACATGGTTACCAGCTCCTCGTCTGTCAAGCTGGTGCCATTCTCACCAGGCTCACGCTTCACCTGAACAAGATCAAACAAAAGGACAGAAACGGAGAGCATTTATGTATTTAATTAAGCTTAAATGTTCATATTCCAGTTCCACATGCACCTTTTCAAAAAAACTGCCAAAGCAATATCTGATACATACAAAGAATTCCGTGTAGAACTTAAGCACCGTCTTACCTTCAAGGCTTTATTTCCTTTGTTAGTCGTCGTCATGCCACAAGAGCTTTGCTCTTCTGAACAGACCTAAAGAGACGAAACATGTCGTTCAGTCATTTTAGTCTGGCATTTAAAAAAGCCTTGACTAAAGCAGTTGAAATTATGCAAGTCAACACGCCGGTCTAAAAGTTAAAGAATAACAACTCACTGGGGAGTAATTGTAAAATCTGTCTGTGGCACCCACCCGCACGAGCGGAGACAGACCAAATCCAATTCTTCTGTTCAATGTGAACATGTTTAATGTATATTCATCAGCCTGTGAGTGAAAGTGACACATACAGTTCACGACAGTTCTTAGAATTTCCCTGACTTCCTGTTTCCTGGTGGTTACACCAACAGTGCCCACTGCCTTTGTGCTGAACTCTTATTGGCTGGATTTAGGCCAGTAGGAATGAAATGATTGTAAAAGAAGAGGAAGTGGTAGAATTTGTGGGAAGCAGCCCAGGGGAAAAACCAACTGTAAGAGTTGCACCACACACACACACACACAGTCTTACTAAAATCAGGCTGCAGAGAAGTACAGAGAGCAAATAAAAACAATGCATGAGTAAAAGTGGAAACAAGAGACAAAAGGATGGAGGGACAACAGTATGAATCAGAAGTCAGCACAGAGGGAGCAGGGAAGTGCAAAAGATGAGATCAGTCCTTAGAGCGCACGGCTCCACAGATGTGCATCTCCACAAGCTCTCAATGTGATACTTTGTACAGTGTGTTCATCTGGCTCTCATCTCTTAGACGTGTGTGTGTGTGAATGTGTGTGTGCGCACATTCGATAAAGGGTGGCTATTGTTGCTGCTGCTGCTGAGTGATCATCATGAGACCAGTCATGATGACTCAGCAGATTGTTGATCTCACTCCTCTCTCATCCCACACTCCCCCACTACACAAATTTCTACTTCCTGCTGTCACTTTTTTTTTTTTTTTTTTTACCATGATCCCCCTCTCCCATTTTTTGGAGAGGAAACGTTGTCACTCCATCTTAAATAGCTGTGCTGTGTCTTAAATTCAGCTGTGGGCAAAGGAAACGCCACAGGCCTTGAGGGAGGTCAATGCTACCTCGAGTGCGCACTGTTGTCCTCAACCGATTAAAGATGAAAACTGTTTTTCAGCCAAGCCACTACACCTCAGCAATAACGCTGAATCAGAGGTTTACTAAAACCAATTTGCTGATTAAACAAAGTCTGTCCTGTCAACACTTGTGCATTTCACATCAGTGGCATTTTTAAAAAGTAAGCAGTTCAACCGAGTTCAAAAAGATTCTGAATTGATTGTTTTGCAGTTATTCACATGGCAGGTAGTCCAAATAAGTGAGCACCTGCCTGGAGAAGTGATGACATTTAGGTGACGAAGCAACTGGTCGTTTACATTTTTTTGAGGATGTCACTTCTCGCCAAGATTCTTTTTTCGATTATGTGTCTGTCTGTTAGAAAATTGTAATAATCACTTTTATGTTTGGGCCTATATTTTGAGCCATGAATCACAGAATATGAATTCTTCTCCCCCAAGATTCTGCATTTCTAACTAGATTCTGATTTTCCCCAAAACATTTTGTATCTTTTCCTCCAATTCCAGGTTAATTGACACACAATTGTAGGACGCCTGACCATGCCAGACAAATGCTGTATTTTTGCTTTTTGATATTCCTTACTGTTTTGTTATATTTGGCTGCTGTTGAGTGGGTGTGGCTCATTCTTTTAAGGTTCTGTATCTCATGAATGAATGAGTCGAATGTAATCCAACTTCATGTGATCACTACTTATGCAAAAAAGAAACGTCAATCATTCTTTGGTGGTGCTCTAACATTTTGGCAATGTCAAAACTTTGTTGGTTTTTCACAAGGTGAGTGTCTGTGTGTGTGTGTGAGGAGGAGGGAGTGATCATGGTCTAGTCAATAATAATGTTAATTTCATCATTTCCTAACTCAAGAAACAGTCAAAACCTGCGGTCTGCTCAGCCTTGACAGTGTTTTTCAAGTTTTTTTCTTGTAAAAGGTACAGCAAAAATGCTCCCCACAATGCACCTCCATTTGTTAGGTTTGCACCTTAGTGTGTATGCCACAATCATCTCCATGGTTATAAATAGCAGGAGATCAAAGAGAAGTGTGCTGAGCATAAAACACAGAGTGCAAACATTCAAAGAGTCATGTACGTGGCACATAAAAACATCTCACTCTCATCAAAAAGTCGAAGTGAATGAAGCAAGATAAAAGCAACGTTACCTAAGACGAGTTTTACTCTGATATAGAGCTCCTACCAGACAGCTTCCTGCTTCAATCAGACTTCATGCACACTTAACTGTGTTAGGTTGGGTCAATTGTAATCCAAACAGTCAAATGTGTATGTTTAACATACATATAACAAACTGCATCTCCGTAATGGAATGCCTTCCATCCTACACTCTTGTGTTTTGTTGAGATACAGCGTACATATCCACAGCTGGAGGTGCATCGCTGCACAAAAGATGGATCAAAGACCTGGAAACCAAGGGT
>OMNV01009377.1:30223-49094 GCA_900303265.1 Brotula barbata | reverse complement strand
TGCGTCCATCTGTGCACAAAACTATCTCTCACCACCCGCCCACCTTCTAGCTTGGAAAGTATAAACCTTTTCATCTCATGTCACCTTTCCATCAAACCTCACGCTTCACGCTCACGTGGTTACAGACGTTTGAACCATACACACATTATGCAGTGCAACATCCACACACACACACACACACACACACACACACACACACACACACACATTCACTCGCGCACACGCACGCACACAAAAGCAACTGTTGTTCGTCTCAGCGGGTTGCATTGTTTTGCCCATGCTCGTATTTAAACCAATAAAAACTATTTCTACTCAAGTCACTGCCACTCATATGTCCTGAGTTTGTATTTTCTCACAAAATTATGGCTTCATCAAGTCCCTACGACTACACCATTTTTAGGGGAAATAGAATCCAAACTTGGTCACAGAGATTTTTTGTTCCCTTTTTTTGCTTGTTTGGTTTTTGTAAGTTTGACCTTTCTTTTGGTGATATTTAGTGTTGACCTACCACCTCACTTTTGTATTAGTCTACGTTACAATTTCATGGTCTGTATAAAACAAAACAGCGAAAGGGCAGTAGACACAACATATAGATAAAAGTCATCTGTACAAGTGGTCTTACACCAATATTTCCAGAGCCAGGATGACTAAAGAACAATGATGCCGTTTTACGATTCATCTGAGTAACATATAAATGCATATGTAAAATTCCTTATATTAGCCCCTCACATGTCTGCTCTGTGTTATATTGCTTCCTGTTACACACAGCAGTCCTCTGGTTAAGCCCTCGTTAGAAGTGTGTGTGGACATAGATAGGCAAAATTGATAATAATCACATTTATTGTAATATTTTGACGATTGTAAAATAGTAGTGAATTGTTGAATTCTGGGAAATATTAATACCCAAAAAATCTACTCAAGTCAAGTCTATTTAATCTCTTGGTCTATTTTCTTTTTTTTCTGCTTTATTATGACAGGTACAGTAGAAAGATAGACAGGAAGGACAGGGCAGAGATAGAGGATGACATGCAGCTAAGAGCATGGTATTGGCTCTACCAGGTGAGCCACCGGGTGCACCCCATCCATCCAGTTTTGAATTATCTTACAAGGTATGCCTTGGCATGCAAGGCCAAGCAACACAACGAAGGTCTATTTAACATTCCTGAGTAAAGCCTTCGTCATAGTAGGATTCATAAATTCACTCCCAAGGTGCTCATGCATCATTCAGGCTTGTCATACATGCAGCTCTATTCACCTACCTCATGTAATTTGTCCTAGAGCAAACAAGCTGATGACGCACACACACACACACACACACACACACACACACACACACACACATGACTGCTGCTTCAAATATTAAAATATTTAGAGGGGTATATGCTTTATGGTATTGGTGTGAGGTAAGATTTTGGGACCCAGGACATGAAACTCCTTTCTGTCATGTATAATCTACCTTTACATCAGTCAAATTAAGACTGACTAAACAGCACCCCCTACAGTGAATGTAGATGCAGCAGTGCTGACACAAAGTGCTGTCATGTCATAGATAACCTCTCCTCATACACACTCTCCTGTTAGTGTTTCAAACAGAGGAAATAAGCTCTTTTGGAGTGACTGTACAAAATGCAGTTTTTCTAATCAGCAGGCAGATAAAGAACCCCCACATATCCTCCCTCTCAGAAGTTCTCACTTGTGTGTGTAGGATCATCTCATTCTGCCTGAAGAGAAAAAGCATTTAAAGAGCATTAACACACAGCTACTGTAACCTTGGAGCCTTGAAGTGAGAATTGTATGTGTATGTGTTCACTGCTCCTTAAGAAATGTGTTTACACCTATTTATACACACACACACACACACTAATGTTGTAGTGACACTTGGCTGCTTGTCAGAAGCAATAAAACTACTGGAAATATTATTCCAATAGTTATGCACACACACACACTTAAATATTATGCAGTTCCACTTCACCAGGCTTTAGCCTCCAACAGGCTCCGTAGGCTCAATTTGCCATGTACTTATTCAGCCAATCAACACAAATTTTTTTTTATTTTCAATTAAATGTTTAATTAGCCATCCATTGTTTTGTCACTGCTGATGGTTGTAGTTTTGATTGATGACTGGCTGTGAATTCCCAGTGCATAAAACCTCTTGGAAAAAATTCCCGACATTAACATCTCCAATGAAATTCTACATCATGTGGTTTCCCTCATGTGGGTCACTGTCACTTTCTGCTTCAACCATGTGCAATATATTTTCCCTGGTAGTCTTTTGGAAAGAAACAAAACCAAATCTACATTGGTATGTTTTAGAAAAACTGCTTCAAATTATATCCTAGTTTTCATAATCATAATCATTGTGGCGGATGCTGTTAGGACTGACGTGCGTCTTGCACAAGTCTCAGATAAACTGTTGGTCTGTGAAATACTTTGTGTGATCTTAAAGGTGTAGCAAGATGTCATAATTTTTTAACAATAATAGAATTTGAGTGTCATTATCAGTCAAAGAACTGACCTGGGAGCACAGGTTGAAGGTGAGGGAGAAGCTGGGTAGACAAAGACTTCATTGGTGGTCTGAGTGGAGAGACTTTGCCAAAGGAGCAGAAAGCGAAGAATGGGTTAACATAAAGTACTTGGAGTTGCAGAAGAACAGGCATCGTGAAAAGACAACTGAGGTGGAATCAATGTGGGTGAAGTATTTCAAAAGTTGAACATTCAAGGCAAAGAGACGGTGTTCAAGACTCAAGACATCCTAATGATTCTCAATAGATATCTGTTATAATGGTCCCGTGATATTTTTATATTATAGCCAAGGCAGACATACAGTCATAACAAATTTAAAAAAAGACAGAAATTAACATTGGGGGCCCCGCACAAAGATCCCAAATCACCACATCTGGATATCAAGCTGTCTGTCTGCTCTCAAAGTCCTAGTTTTCATAAATCAAACCTTCAGGCTACCTGCACAGGCGTCACAGTGTTAATAGATAATCAGATTATCATTTCAGAAAGACTATTTATCAAGAGACATTTGAAGCAGGGGAATAAAGGCCGTTCCTACAAATTTCCTACAAGTAGCACCGTTTGCTAGCTATCGGCATGACAAGGAACTAGACAAGAAAGAAGAGACAGGAAGGAGGAAGGTGGGATTCTGCCAAAGTAAGCAAAACATGAACACTTACTAGAGATGCCAAGCTCGTCCGCTCATTATTAAAACTACAACATGTGCAGTGATCTAGGATGCATCAAAGTGTGTCTATGAATTTTACTCATATGGTGTGCAGCCTCTGTTCAAAAGCAATAATTGGACTTAAAGAGCATCTCTGACAGCGTGTTCTGAATAGAGCCTATCGTGGCGTAGAGGCAGATATCCGTCAAGAACGCTTTCATTTGCCCACGGTGAGGAATTGTGGGAGCTTGTAGGTTGTTATATTTAAGTCGATGCACTGCATGTTAATCTCATATAGTCAACCGTGACTGGTGAGTGCACAATTTTTCAATGAAGGTATTAAATTCTTCTTTGCCGATTTTCACGAATGTCCTTCAAAAAAAACACCAGTGGCTGGAAGTTATTTTCACACTATTATGGAACTGTGTGGAGCTGTCTCTTCTCATTTTGTACTTCCATTAGATGGAGCTAATTGTCAATTAAGTCAATCTAACACAATCATCCTGCAATAAATTCTAATATTTTCACCCTCAACTGACAGCAGACCTTGGCTCCAAGTCTGGTCCCGGTCAAAATTAAATTCAGTTAATGTGAACTGAACAGCAGAAAAAATGGAGGCCTTCTAAGGACCAAGTTGAGAGAAAAGTGGTGCTTAATTGTAAATTAGCTTCTGGTATGTTTTCTCGAGTTGTAAAGTTCATCATCAAACTGGTTAATGAAGAATTTGCAATTCTTATTTTGACATCTTTTTAACCTAATATATTGCAATTCAGTGGCATGGAAGAGAGGCTGGCGCTCTTGCCTCTGGGTTCAAATTCTGGTTTATGTTCTTCCATAGTCAGTGTGTTTCCTACAAAAACATGTGATAATTACTCCTGACAATTCCCTTGAGCAAGGCAAAATGTTGTGGGTCAGGATGTTGTACCTGGGCTGTGGCTGCCCCATCAAGTTTTTGTTTTTTTTGTCTTTTTTATGGAAATAATAATAATACAGATGATCATTAGATGCTCTACCAACATAACCACAGAGATGAATCAATGCAACAACTAAATATGAACATTATGCAGGATTAACTTCAGGGCTGAAGTATTGAATTGCATTAGATTTGATGGCTGTACCTAATTAACTGTAAACTCTTTCCCCAGTGGTTAGGTTTGACAGGAGTAATTTTTGTTGAATTAAAAACACTTTTAGGCTGATTCCCATGAGTTCTCTGATTGCCACCTCAGGCCTGCTTTCCTGAAATGTGAAAGTGGCCTCATTTTGTAAGTCTCTGTTTGAGGATTATTTAGATCGGAAGAGAAGTGCTCTGAAACAGTCTGAAAGCTGGAGTTGTGCGACAGATGTACACCAGATTAGAGGATGGTAAGTTTTCTTCTGGTGGTGACATCAAGGAATCGAACGTTCATCATTTGCCTACCTGGTGTCCACCGAGCTGGACGTGGGGTTGACAAGGTCTGGCATGTCAGTGGGAGAGGTGCCTACTGTTGTCATAACAACCAGCTCAGGATCCAGAATGTAGATCTCTTCCTGGGAGATTTCTGACACGTAGTTCAGATGTTCCTAATGAAATACAACATATATAGATAGCAGTGACAGTGGAGACTAAAGCTTTACTAAAGATGCATAAATTTGTGAAAATGATGACAGGTGGAAGGTAAACGGACCTGTGCTCTGTCAATCCTGTAGAAACGATCTGCTGTGGTAGCTGCAGAGCAAACAGAATCACAGTGTTAACAGCGAAATCTGGAAACTTAAGATAGAAAACCATAGCATTTTAATCTGGTGATGATTTGCTTTATAAAACTTTCTATTTGTGTGGCATATTGATTAAACTTTCTCATGATCTCACCCCATACAGTGAAGTAGCTGAGAGAAAGTTGAACAGATATGGATGCAGGGAAAAATATAGGTTTTAGTTCTAGTTCGGAATAGACAGGATACTGAACGTTTAGCTTTTATTGCGGCGTGCACAATTTCTATCTTCGGTCTGTCAAAGAAATGAGGGTCCAATAAAAGGCCAATAAACATGGTAATTGAATGCCACTCAAAGATTCTACGACTTAAGCACAATGTCTGCAACCTTGTCAGAATTTTGATTCTCCTGAATATCATTTAACCACAATTGTACCTTAGCGTTATATACGCTTCCCCTAGAACACTGAAAAGAGCTGATCTGGAAATTAAGGCACTTTTGCTTGTGTCACGACAACATACACAACACAGTGGTTCAACAATTATTAACAGCTTAATCTGAATGAGACATAAATAAATAGGGAATGGTCCAACAGAGTGGTAAAAGCTACAATTCCTCTCCTGCAACATGTGGCAGTAAAAAATACTGATTTTACAAGTTTAAGTGATAACGAAGAGATAATTTTTAAATGTACTGGACTGCTTTTTATACTCCACTACAATGGGGTGAATAGAACATCCTTTCAAACACAAAGGCCTGGTGACTTTGGATACTCCTCACTGTGGATAAATTCTTATTCTTTATTTATTTTTGCATAACTTTGCATACTATTGAAACCAAAATGTATTCAGAGCTCCTGAAATACATTTGAATTGATTTGAATTTAAATTCAAAGGAAGTTCAAAGACAAGGAGAGAAAACCTAATATAAAAATGAAATGTGACAACAAACTGCGATGAAGTGCTATGAAAAGGTTTGTGCAACTATAAAGTTGTGTTTGTATTGGAAGACAAGAATGGCTGTGCTTGCGATTATTTTCTAATACCGTTCTTGAGTTTATATCAAGATCCCAACTTCATTATTCTGTTCCGATAACGAAAGTCATTTTATTCATAGTGTTTGTAAACGTTATTATACAATTGTAGAACAACAAAAAGAAGTTCACAATTAATGATGCAACACTTCCTTTCCACCTTTTCAATTTGGACCAAAGAAGGACAATCGATTTGTGACTATCCCCACATAAACACATGCTATACTTGATTGCATTCAACTGCCATCAGTCTGTGTGTGTGTGTGTGTTGGAGGAATGGGGGGGTTGCAGTATACATTCGTGTTCAATAACCATCAAACATTACCTGAAGAAGAAATATTTGCGAGAAAAAATTTGTAAAACAAACAAACAAAACACAGAGAATTTGTACAAGATTACTGATCTACTTACAGTCAAGAAAACACCACTTGGGAGATAATCTCTGCGAGGACACATTTGCTGGTTTGGCCGCTTCCTCCTGAGTGACAGAAAGATAGACCAATCACATTAAAGGCTGTCTCTCTTTAGAGAAGGCGTGATCCATCCATCCATCAGTAAAACAGCTACCAGGGTCGCCTGATTTAATGTAATATTTATAAAATGTTAGAATATAAAATGCAGGACTTCATTTGCACACCCTGAAATAAACAATGTTATCAGATGAGACCAGATGCTCTGGTAACAAATCAATTTCACTGTGGCAGAATGTTTTCAATTAACACAGGCCCAATGCTGAAACGCTGATGCCGGGGCTTTTATAATAGATTAGTTTTTGGAGCTCTTCTATTGGGTGTTTGAAGTATTATTACTATTATTATTTATGCTCAACTGGGGTGTCACTGGAAAGCACCGAGCATGATAGGGCGGCTGCTGTCTGTAGATCATGATTTGGTGCATAACAAAACATTCATCCTGTTAAATCCCCAACAAAGTTGTTAAAACTCTGGTGAACCAGTAGAAGTAGATGCTGCGCAGATATGGGGTTCCTGTGCAGAGTGGAGTGGGATCTGGGGGTTAACATGGATTGCATAAGATGCAAAAGAATCGACTGCTGACTCCATTATATCATTTACACTTAGCTATTGTATCGTTTTGAGGATTTTTGAGACACTCACTCTCACAATTGAATGTTTCCATTCCTAGGACTACAGTCGACTATGAGACCAACTGCAGCTCTACTGCGACTGGCATACTCATGGCTTCTATAAGTTACTAAGTTATCCTGAAATAATGTTCTCACTCAGAGTTTCTCCAGGCATTCATATCCGGTGAAAAATAAAACTGACAACCTGAGCTTTGACTCAGGTTCTCCCTGCTGATGATTTGACTCGACTTTACAGGAGCAACCCTACAGGAAATGTTTCAGGATGACTGAACTCAGGTTTCCCGGTGAAACCAAAGTGGCAGGATAAAATCATTGGTGCCTCAACCTTAATGGTGGAATGCAACAGAGCCGGAGGACAGAGAACACTGAAATGGTCGAACAGAGTAGCAGATCCAGTCCTTTTTTCCTGTATTTCTATTAAGAGGAAGTGATGTCGTTAGCAGCGATGGTGGACTGAGTGCTGGATATTTTTTCACTTCTGAAGACGTGAAAGGAAAATTGATCGAGCTATTGAGCTAATTTGCACCAAAAACGCAGGTGACGTACCTTAAAAAACCAAAGAAAATAACAATAGCGATCTAACTAAAGACCCACAATAACCCACGATAAACGACACTATCTTCTGCAATAAACCTCTAAAAAGTGGATACTGGGCCAAGATGCATAATTAGATTGAAATCAGAACATATCAAAGTTGGTATATTCTGCCTATTCACCTGTATTATGCAATTGTGAATCAATCGAGACAAATATATTCAAATGAGAGTAATCTGCATATACAGCAGAGGGCGGTGTGAGGCCCAGAACAAAAATCATTCCTGATCTGCACTGCAACACCTCAAAAACCACTACTGATTTTCAATCGTGTAATAAAAAAACATCCGGATGAGACAGGATCATAACTGATTAATCTCTCATCAATTTTTTGCATCATGGATTGCAGGCTTCATTCGTGTGTGTATATAATGTTAATGTCATTCGATTAGTTTGAATCCTGCTTTCTTGCCAGTCATGGATGTATAAACTGAGTGAGATGGATAAACTAGCAGCTAGGAGAGCCCTTTTGGAAAGTTTTACATCTAGGTCCAACTTTGTTCTTTGCCCTCTCGGTTTTTGCGAGCTTGTCGTGAGCTAAATGTCATAGACATCCATTATAAAGTTTCAGACATTCACAGATGAGCTCTGCAGCTTACAAATGTGTTCCTCCAAAAGTAGAGGAGGAAGACAATGAATTAAAACTACAGTCAAGCTATGTCTGAATTAGAAAAGATAGAAGATCTCTCTGGATGCCCTGGGGTTTTTCATGTCACAAATCAGGTCTCAGTTTGGCTGCACTCAAAATGGCAGCCTGAGGGCTTGATGGGCTTAAGTAAAATGACCTGAATGGTAGCATTTGTTTGGCATGAAAACCTGCATGCATACAGTGCTTCATAACATACGTCTGCATATCACTGGTCCCACATTGTGTAGGAAGCTTTTCCAAAGCAACTAGATTGAAGTTTTACGGGAATAATGTGCAACAGCATCGAATTTTAGAATAACAATGGCACAATTTAAAGATAACGAATGCCTCACTGGAATGGAATATTGACTATAGGCAGCTTAAATCCATCTGAAAAACCAATTTCACTGCAGCCCTGCGGTCTGAATGTATAAAAAAAAAAATCACATTTCAATGAATGACAGGAGAAAACAAGCCAAACAATGGACATGTTAACCATATTTCATTTACAAACTGCAAGCCTCTTCATAAACACCAGACAGAATGTCTGTCTGAATGCCTCTCATACCTCTTTTCCTCCATTTGTCTACTTATCTAATCCAGCTGCCACACTGAGTTAAATGCCCAGGGGCTTTTACAGAAAATCAACAAACCCCATCAACACCACACTCATCTGACTAACTGACCCTCTCTTTCACCTTCTTTCTTCTCTGTTCTCTCATGTTCCTATTCTAACAGACAAAGAATCTAACCACTGTAAGTATCTCATCATGAGACAATGCTGTCCTATGTCTCTCTCCGCAGTTTTATGTGTCTGGAATTTTGCAATTCTTTGAGATTTACGTGGACCATATGATGGTGCAAATTAGATTTTTGCTTTGTAGGCTTTCGGAAGAAAAGCATGTTTATATTGATGTTTAAAGAAAAATAAGTATCGAACAGGAGTTAATGTCCAGGCAGGGACTCAAAGGAGAGTTTGTTTACTGAAACAACCATTTACCTTATAAGGTCACAAGCTGATAAAAGCTGTTTGTCTCCTCTTCAATTGCTAAATTTATCTGTTCGCATCACCAATCTCCAGAGAGCAAAGCCAGAAGAAATGTTGCATCACTCTTGTTGCTATGCAACATAAAATCTGACATCTTATGTGATGTCTTCTTATGATTAGCATACGAAGACCTACACAAATAGGATTAAAAATAGGATTGAGTGGTTAAAAATAGATGTTTAGTTTGGTTAGTAGATAAAAAAAATGAAAAGAAAGGTACCTGACATCATACAGTCATTACTCTAATAATATAGTGGCAGGAACCTTCATGTTCTTTGTGCATATTTAGAGTGAAAAAATGTATTATGGTCTCATGTTAGAATCTTTTGAACAGCTTTCTACACTCACTTTTAAATAGTTTTCGATTTTGACTAGATATAAGCATAAATAAATGAAAAAAAACATGTAATGAATTGTAAAAAGAACTCAAATTAAGTAAATCTATTGCAAAATATATTCTAACTATAGTCTCCATTTAATTTTTAGATCTCAATACACCCGTCTTGCACTACTGATTACATTCCCATCAGAACAGAGAAAGTTGTGGCTCTTCTTGTTTTTCGTTACAGTCAAGCAGTAATGTCCTGAAAGATAAAATAAAATGAGGTAAAAATTGAGAACTAACTTTAATTTGATTAAGTTGTAAATTAATTAAGTTAGGTTAAATAAGTTACTTTACTTTTGTGTACTGTACACCTAAAGTTAGTAAAAACAGCACACATTGGCGATGCACATCAGTAGGCAAAACACAAACGGATCACTGTGAGATCAAAATGTAGTGCATGTACCTGTATATGCATATTTATAATCTACAGCATATTTCTATGATATTTACACTCTACAGTGTATTTCATTGATGAGGTTTTTCATGGTGCGCCGCAAAACTCTAAAATATTCCCATGAAAGTATTCATGACTGAACTATGAATTATCAAAACCGCAAATAGTAAATACATGAGGACGCCTGTGAACTGCATTTAATATCAGACTAACTGAAATATTCACTGATATGAAGGGAAGGACACGATCCTCTGACATGAGAGTTAAAAAATATATTCAAAAGATTAAAACTATATTAAAGTTCCCCTTATTAGGCAGTCATTCATATGCACATATTACTCTTGGATGTGATGTCACCAGACTGCACCTGCAAGTTGCAGCCATGATAAATAGAGCAAATAAACTGCAGTAAGCACATTTCAGAGAAATCCAACAACCTTGATCTTGTTTTTTGTAATTTTGGGGTGATGACAGTTATGATTGGTCTATTTACCCAAGTAGGAAATCCACAACGGGTGACACGGAACATCACAAATAAAATGAATTACTGAGTGGGGAAAACCAAAAGGCACAGCAGATTTAAAATGCTGTCAAGGGGAAACACAATCTTAGCGTTTCACTTAAAAGAGTTGTTACTACAGAATTATCATAATTTACACGTTATCACAATTTCACAAAACACACATTTGCACAAAAAGGAAGACCTATTTATGTCTGACTATGAATTTCTGCAGTATAAAGTCTGAATGACATTTTAAACTGGATTTGGCTCATACATGCTGGTCATTAAAAATCGTTAAAAGTCTAAGCCATTGAGAAGATTTTGACAGGTTCTCACACACGGGCTATGACAGCTCAGAACTGTGAACCATAATGTCTGCAGATTCTGTTACTACACAATTATTCGGTGAAACTACAATGATGATTAATAAGACATTAACACCTCTTGAAATAGAGGGGGGCTATGAACTGGTCTCATGTGATTAGTGTTCGTATTGTGATTGTTATTTATGTGTTATGACTATTTGCTTAGGTGAGACCATCGTCTGAGATATCCGGTGAAGTGATGATGCCCTGAGCGTTGCTCATCAAAAATAACAACATGTTTAGTCGTGATAAAGGTTCATGGTATCAGAAGCTTACATGTCTGTGAAACACACAGCCCACACAGCTCGTTATTTTTAACAAGCCAACCTTAAATTCTGCCGTTTGTGTTGCTGGGGCCACGTCTCCAAAGGCTAAAAGCTGACTTGCCTGCTGTGACCGCGGTGCTTTACTAAATGCTGTGATTTCTGTTTTTGTTAAATGTTTGTCTATTGTAAGAAAACAAAGTGAAATAGTCAGACCGCTGCGCTGGCGTTTGGGTCACACGGGGCTGGAACCTATAACAGGGCTAACACACCTAAAAACATAACCACCTGCATTTATCACATTCATACTTTTAACCAGTTTATAGAGATTTCAGTGCACATGAACTGAGAGCTCCCCTATACGTCCATCAAGGGACTAAACTGCTGTAAAATTATAATCAAATAATTTCCTGCATTTTCAAAATACTGAGGGATTTGGCTTCTCACAGCTCTTCAAAAGCCAACGTTCTCACCACAAAAACAACTGCAAGAATCTTAAACAATCACAAGATGACAATGACAGAAAGAACGCAGCGATGCATCACAAGCATTCTCTTTCAGCAGTTTACACAGCTAACCTGCATCTGTACATCCACTACTGCAATGACAGTGCTCCTCACACACAGACACACACACACTTGTATATACATATATATATATATATATATATGTACAGTACATTATATGTTTACTTAAATCACAGCTTCTGGCGCTTGAGTAATTATACAACTCGAAGTTTCTATTTTGATTTTAATTCAAATAATTACGCAGCAATTAACAACCATTGCAACTTGCAGGAGAGAAACTCCAGTTTGTCTTGTGTTCTACAAACATCGAAAGTACACAACATGAGTACATACACCAAATCACTGACAATTTGAGTTAATCATTTAACGAGTTGGGGCGGCTAGCTTGACATGTAACAGAACTCTACTTGTTCGAGTTCCACTAATGATGCTGTCACATCACAGGGCTGGTTAACCGTAATTGCTTAAGTCAATTAATTCTGCCACATAAAGGGAAGGCTCTGGAGCTGTAGGCTGTGTGCATGTAATGCAAATTTCATCGGCCGACACTCCGTATGAGCACAGGACCCTTCAGCGCTCACATCAGGGTGACAGAGCATGACAGTATGGATCCAAGCAGCAATATCCCTCAGGCCGCAAAGATGAAAAATAGAGAAAAATAACATTTTGTGAAAGGAGCAGAGAGCATGTCTCCTGTTACATAAATGTTGTTGCAACTTTTCAAAGAATGTCAATAAGCTGATCTTTGATTTGGCAAAATGGTGCTAATAATACTCTAAAAGGGATCGGAGGTGTCGATGTGGTTGCCGCGGTTTTTAACCTAACAGGAACTTTGATTGGATCCAATTAAATCTATAAAATTCTACAAATCCTCCTTGAGTAAAAAATAGAGCTGACAGAGTGAGATTTTTTGGGAGGAAATAAATGAATGAAAAAGTGCACTTTTTAATGCAATGTGTAACATGCTGAGGCTATATCTTATTTCAGATAATTCAGGGTAAACTAGGCATTTACAGATGTTTTTAGGCTGTTTTTGCACATAAGTGTTTCTCCTTAATTGCTAAGCAGCCACATTCCCTCTAAATGGCATGTTTGGGTATTTGGGACATTTCTTATACATGACACCAAAAATGTGGCAACTGCAAGGGTATTTAAAAGCTACCAAGAACCATAAGCTTATTACCGTATCTTCTGAGCAGGCTGTTGGGCAGCTCACCCAGACATGAGCATCTGCTGCTCTTACAAAAGCCAGTGAAACTTTTCCAGCTTGTGTTTACTTTCCACATCCACTTATTCTCATCCAAGAGCTCAACCCAACGTCAACTTTGGTTCAGACAAATTATTAAAATGACTAGAAAACTTAAATATTCCTGTCTCTCTTAATGAACATTATTTGTGTGTATTCAACAACTCTGGGATTTCAACTGAAGGTTATACTATTATGATGCCAGAAGCAGTTATTCTGAGAGTCCATCCTTTATTTTTTTACTCCTTGTTTGTTTGAAAACAATCAAATACCTCTAAATAAAATGTATCCCTCTGTGAGAGAGGATTTTCCAGACTGGCATACCTGAAGAATAAGCAAAGGACTTGATTGGAGCCAGAAAATGACACAAGACTGTCCCTGTCATCACTGTACCGACAAGAATAGACAGATTTTGTGCAACTCACCACACTCAGAAATCTCACTTATAAGTCATAAAAAATAATCTCAGCTCCCGTCCCAAAGCCCCACATCAGCAGTCCCCACGTCGTTTCTGTGTCATGTGGTCCATGGGACAACATAGATTGAAAACCCCTGCAATGACTAAACAACTTAGTAAATCACTTTCACAACAAATTACACACATTCACAGGCAAACAGCAGGTCACAGCACAAGAAACTCACTAACAATCCAACACGTATTGGCCAAGTATACGGTACTGACATACAAAGAAACTTCTGTTTGTCACGCTGAGAAAGCCCAGATACATGCAAACATCTACACAGACAGCCCATGAATCATGCTTTAACACGAGAGACACTCAGGGAAACTCATTACTTTGAAAAGAGAATGGTGTGTGTGTGTGTGTGTGTGTGTGTGTACGGAGGTGTTTCCAAATAATCACACCAATTGATACACCTCAGACAAGTTGAGTGTGTCTACCGTTGTTTGATGGTTCATGGTTCATGATGCTGAAATTTTGAAGACATATCTAACCAATTCATAAAAGAAAGATAAGAGAGTCTGATATAAACTCTTTGGATGAAACTGTGGTAAGTTTGAATATATTTAAAATACATGAATAAATCTTCAGTATTTCTTCCAGTAATTCTCCTACAAAATAAAAAGATATGATAAATATTTCTAAATTGTGTTCTGATTCCAATCAATTTTAGTGTTCACACTGTAGCTATCGTTCAGTTAATTTCATTCACGCTACAAAATGACTAAGCAACTATTTCTAAAAGATGTAAAATAAATACATCCAAAAGGAATGTGTCCATGTTTCCCGCTCTTTGTTTGTGGTCTCTGTCTTCCTCAGAGAGATCATATTCCTCTGATGTCTATGATATGCACCGAGTGCTGATGGGGAATCAGAGGAACCGAGTGGACAGTGGGATAGACATCTGTTCTGGGGCCTGATTAATTGCCCAAAGGATGTATGACTCAGTGACTAGATGGATAAGATAGCAGTCACACAAAGTCTCACTCTTGACATCAATCAATCAGATTTCCTGAAAATTCCTCGCAATGTAAGTGTCTGGAGGCTTTGCTCAGTGTGACCACCTCTGTTGCTTCAGGACTGAAACCGTACGCTGCGATTGTTCACGTTTGTATGTGTATTAATGTACAGATAGATCATTGGAATCTTTTGCTCTACTGCACTTTTAAAGTGTTTGTGAGCTACAAGCTGCGTATGCTGATGCGAAACACAAGTTCACTGACAACTTAAGTCTGCCAATGTCTACGGTTGGAAGAAAAAAAATAAGAAGCTTATGTCTTGTTGCAACAATTCCAAGTGGAATTGCAAGAAGCAGCAGAGGTGTTAAAGTCCGAGTCGGAGTAATTAATCACAGAGGGAAAATGCTGAAGAACTTAAACAAATATGGAGCTGCAGACTGTTGTCCCGTAGGCCCATGGTTGGAGGGAATCGAAGTAAATTCTCTGCTGAGTGCATAGGCTTCAGACTGTGGGTTCTTCACTCACATTCAGCGTTGTGAGACTGATTTAAGATGTAATAATGCTATATTCTATTTTTATCTCCGCCAAGTGTAATCATGAAATAAACCTACCATACGAGAGTGTGACTGGACATCATGGAAATTAATTAAGCTCTTTTGATGTAATATAAATACCCATGTACCCATTACGGCTACATCTCAGCGATGAAATTTAACAGGTTATTGATGAGACCGCGATACCCCCACCCCATTCAGAGGTTTCATTTGAGACGCCAGACTTTTCCCTCTGAAACTCAACTGCAAAATAATTGTAAGGATTCTAATTATACTGAAAATGTACACCGAGCAAAGAGAGCAAAAATGCTTTCACAGTAATTGACGCCGCTCTTTCCCGAGCCTTTGTAGGTGTTCTAAAGATGACTACAGTCAACGTGAGGGAAGCAGGGATGAATACAATCTGCTTTTTCACTTTGTATACTTCAATAGCCTCTTAAACCGCTATTTCATTTGGATATCAGCATCTAAGCGTGTGTGTGTTGTGTAATGCAGTATCGAGCACACTGTGAACTTTATAACCCCTACAGAATCAGCTCTGTTTATGTGTGGGTGTTTGTTTGTTTATAATGGAGCCTGTGTGTTTGTGCTGCATGTGTGTGCTCGGAGGACTCGGGGCAACTGCTTCATTTTGGCAGAACATTCAGCGAGGAGTTTTCGAGCAATAAGCATCAAAACCTGCGACACACGAACGGAACAGATCACACGGGCAGCAGGGCCACTATGATTCATGTTCATGCTGCGTTTTTAGTCTCGATTGGACGGAGCTCACAAACTTTACCTTCGTGAATGTGTTTGTGTGTTTGCATGCACTTGCGGAGTCAGCCAAGTACAGTATGTCTTTCAAAGAATGTCTTAGTTTCCCAAGTGTCTCTGAGCTAAACCAGAATCATACCATCTAGCAACCAACCTGCAGAGCCAAGGATCTGACTGAGGAATGGGCAGAGCAGAAATCCTACAGAGGAAGAAGGGAGCAGAGGAAGAGTCGAGCAAGAGGAGAGCAGTCCAACATCATGACACACACTCACACACACGCACGCACACGCACGCACACTGCCTAATTAGCTTTGTTCCAAACTTTCAAGACTTTTTTTCTGCTCTTCTCTCTCCTGTTCTTTCATGTGTTACGGCCCCATTGCTTTCATCTAGTGATGAGGAAACATTCCCCCTTTCATCCATGCCTCCCTTCCTCTCTCCTCCTTACCTCTTGCAAACGCTGGATGTGATCTCTGCAGGTTTCTAAATCGCTGTCGCCGGGAACCACAATAAGTCCCAAAGGAATGGCTGGAGATACAGAGGAATGAGACAATTATTCAGCAGTACTTTGATATCTACTTAGACCTCTGGCTCCCAGCTCTAGGCCTCAGGACCCCACAGTGCTTCTAGTTTTAATTCTGTTCAGTTAATAGGCATTTACTTAGACTCTGGTGCCCATTTAAATACATAGTAATGTGGAAAACCATCAGTATACTGGGTCCTGAGGAAGAGAGTTGGGATGCTACATAGCTGGATCAACAGCAGCTATCTAATCAAAGGTGTTACTTAACAATCACTGCTACCAGTCCCTCTCTAATTGTAGATTAATCAGTAGATCAACTTGCGGTTAGAAAAACAAACCACTCCAGGGACCTGACTGAGACTATTTCCTCAAAGGTCTCTGTCTGGCAGGTTTGGTCCACATTCAAGTGCAATTACTGCACTTAAGTTTATCCAAAAGTAAAAGTTTGTTTTTAGCAGAAATTGCAAAGTCAAGTGTTTCAGAATTTTCAGTTAGAAGCTTTGTAGCCCATTTAACACTGGTAAATGAACTGGCTGATTGTTTAGACAGTTCAGGGTTATTTAAAGAAGTTTTGGATGAACTGAATAAGCCTTTTCACATCCATTACAATCCATTATAGTAACCCTTACTATTTAATCTGTTCCTACGTTGCACATTTCTGCTTGTACTGTAGTCCTATTTAATGTGATAACTTTTTATAGACTCATGAATTATGAAAATGGGGTGAGTTGAAGACATTTGTTCCATTAAATGTAAAGCTATGGCATTTTTAATTTCTCTTACAAGACTCTTACATCTATGTCATTTTATACAGTTTCCCACACATTGGTAACTTCACTATAATCTCAAATAATATGTAGTGTTAATTAAGATGAACCCACTGGTATTTACCAGAGTTTAAGAAGGATTTTTTTTTTACATAGGGACCACAGGGAACACAGACCTTTAGGCACTTTACACTAGACTCGACACATTAGAACCCAAAATACTAATATCCTTTGTTAAAGTTCTGTACGTATGGTTGCTTGGGTGAGTTTCTTACAGATAAACCACAAAATGTGTTAAATGGAAAAAAACGACTGGACTTTGCAATTTGCAAACATGGGTAAGAATGGATGACGTGTGGGTGATCCATAGATGAATGAATGGGAGAGATATGTACTGTATATGTATAATAAGATTAAACACAGCTTCCATGGCTGAGTTCAATACTGGATTAATTTGGCAGAACCCGTGACTGGAAATGATTCAATTCAATTTTATATATATAGCGCCAAATCACAACAAAGGTTATCTCATGGCATAGAGCAGATCAAGATCATACTCTTGAAAGAGTCTCTAAAGTGTGCAGGAAAGTCGTTTTTGACATCTACAAATTAGGCATGTACTAACTGAAGTGTTGAAGGTCTTACAGTAATGAGTAAGGTCAGGTACTGAACTGATTCCTCCGGGGAATGATTCATTTCTAGTACTTTCTGGAGCAAATGATCATTTATATAAGTGAAAATATACTACCTTCTGTCATTACAGCTCGTTTTTAAAATTTACTAGAATATTAGAGTGTGAGAATAGAGAATTACAAGACAGCGTCTTATAGCAACCATCACTGATTTGTTTCCGAAGACAATTGTAGAGCAGAATTCTGGTAAATTAATTCTACAAAATAAATCTTCAAAGTTTTTGCTTCCCAAGTTCAAGCACAGCAGGTGGAGATTATGAGGACTATTCACGTTAGATGTGGGTTGTCAAAAAAAATGGGGGCATATACATAATTCCCCGAAACATTTCCAGTTATGAAAACTTTTGACAGTATTTTCTTGACCATAGAAAGCCAGTTAAAAGAATGGTTGCTGAGACGGCATGTTGTTTCAACCAATTTTTGTTCTAGTTAACTCTGGAAAGTCTAGTATTACGGCAGATGGGTCAAAGACATGTCGCAAATTCGAATTCTTACAACCAACTGTGAGTGTTACTTGCAAACAATCGCACTCAAAGCAACACTATCATAGGACTGGACCTGCCGTTAAATTGTTTATGATTTGTGCACTCAACTCATTCATTTGAGCGACTGATCATAAATATTAGCATATTATTGGTAAGCCTGAGTAGAGTCAAAATAATTAAGACCAAAACAGCTGAATGAGAACAGAACACATGTCTCAAGGACAAAAAAAATAGCAGTGGTATTGTGATACCACAATGTTGTGCTTGGGAGCAAAAGAAATTCAGACAAACTTCTGACTCATTCTTTTGACTGCACAATATCAGTAATGCACAAAATGTTTTTCAGACACAATCTGAAGCCTACAAGAATCCTAGGCTCTCTTTGGAAATACTAATTGTTTCATCTGACCTTTACCAGTTGTTGTGTTTGCTCCATTGTGAGACAAATACCAAATACTGAATCTTGGATAGTGTGGGAGAGATGAAAACTTGATTCTTAAATAGATGAATGTTTTTCCTTCACCAATATTTGATGCCCTTAGATGATTTCGCTTCTGGAACTACAAAGAAAAAGAATATGGAGGCAATGATGTGAGGAAAAAGCACTGCGATGACGTTCATGTATAGACACATACCCACAAGCAAAGTGCATCGGGTATGAACTATCATCTAGAAAAATTAAAGAGATTAATCTGCATTATATTAATGTGAGAAAAAAA
>OMNV01009377.1:0-30203 GCA_900303265.1 Brotula barbata | reverse complement strand
CCCACTAAATTGGCTCATAATGACATTTGAATAAAGAAAATATTATTATCATTATTATTATTATTATTATTATCAATTGTTGAAATATATATAGAACATGTATATGTCCTGTCTAGGGCTGAGTCCTACACATAAATGATGTGCAAAAGACACATAGCTTGACTGCACACACAAATGTGAGCCCCTCTTACAGGCTACTTTTACCAAAGGTAACAGCGCCACCCTGTGGTAAAATGGTGCTGACTAAGTGAGTGTCTTGGCCTGTAATCGGTCAAATGGGAGACGTGCGCACGCAGGAGTCAAAGTGGAGCCGACAAGAGACTGAAATGCATGACAGAATGTAAACTGAAACCTAATGACCTTTGGATCATACATCTAAGATAAAACCCCTTTCAATCATACATCCAAGATCAAGGACCTTTAGATCACAGATCAGAGTCCTGTAACTCTTTTATGTTACATTCCAAAAGATTTGCTCAAATTAAATCGCTTTTTATTAAGACCAAAAACTCCCACGTCCACTTCATCTAAGACAAACTACAGATCTTCTCTGTGCAACAGAAACTTTTAGTTTTAGTTAATTTGCATAATTTGACAAACAAAACAGGAACAACAAATCTTTAGCGTTAAAAGACAAAGGTGCCTTTTACACCTCGCGCAAAAAGGCATTTCCAGTGTCCAGATACTCTAATTGGATAAT
Source organism: Brotula barbata (assembly GCA_900303265.1). Lineage (NCBI taxonomy): Eukaryota > Metazoa > Chordata > Actinopteri > Ophidiiformes > Ophidiidae > Brotula > Brotula barbata. Next base: position 29,503 of record OMNV01009377.1, on the reverse strand, counting down.
TACATCCCATCATGGAACTTGGATGAAAGAGCAGACTCCTTATCTGGATTCTGTCCTATCACGGGTGGGCTGGTTCCTGTTTCCTCTTTGCTCCATGGACAATCATCCATTATTAGGTAACATTTTTTGCATGTCTGTCTACATTCAAGATGCAGGGAGACATTCACAGCAAGTCCCAATTCATTCGTTTGCAACAATCTCACAAATGTGTCCAATATGGGGCTTCATTGTCTGGGTGTAATTTATAATTAAGTGGCTCCAACGTTTTTCAACAGGTGCCTTGTATTAGTAGACCAATATGTTTTTTAATGGCCAATGTGATGCCGATATTAAAGCGAGAAGAGCAACTGATGGCCTATTTGAGGGCTTTTTCTAATATTATAACAGTTAAGAATAACTGATAATTTTATTTCAGTATTTGAATGTTTATTCAAAATATCTTTCTTTCAAAATACCCTCAGGTCAATGTGATGTGACATATTGCTTAAGTATCAGGCTAATCTGGCCAATTAGGTTGTGGATGTATCGTTAGTGACGCAGGAAGGTTTCAGGCAATATGGATTTTAAAAATCTTTAAAACCTTACATGCTTGCCGTAGTTTGTCCTTGTCGTAGTGCAGAGCCTCGTAGTCGTTCATGCTGATCCTGCTCACTCTGATCCTCAGTCTCTCTGGGAGCGGCTGTTGGCTGAGTGGAGGACAGAGTCAAACACAACACTTATGAAATGATCAGTTGGGCAGGTGCTTATTGAAGGAGCTTAAAGGCCACAGTGTACTTCATATTAAGATAAGTCATAAGAGCCGCCTACTGGCTTGTCGTGCCAGTTCTGTCTACAATTCTTTTGAAGCACGGCCCCACCAAAAGAAGAGTTACCACTAGGTAAGTATTGAGTAACTGAGTCATTTTATATACCTTAACGATAAAAAAATAAACTAAACTACTACCCCTCATCATACGTACTCATTGAGGTGTGGCAGTGATGTCCGCCGTTTGGTTTTCTGCACCATGTTGGCCTGGTTTCTGAGGCTGATGTGGATTACAGAGGGAGCAAGTCGGCACGGTTCACCATCCACCTAAAAATAACCATAAAATCAGTCAACAAATCAATCCAAGCCGAGTCTCATTTCCCTCAACAATGACGGTCTAAGTATGTATGTAGAAATTACATATGAATCAACTCAAGTTCTTAATTTTAATTTTTCCCCTCCCCTTCCTCGTTAAAAAATCAACTGGATCCGCTGTGTCTAAGTGACCCAGCACAAGATCCTATGTGGGGGCGAGGGTAACAATGATTCAAAACGAAAAAACAGGGACCTCCTCTAAAGCCACTTCTTTAGAAATTATATAAGACTATAGAAGATGATTCCACATTTGATTGTTATGACATCCATTTTTTGTTCAGGTCCTTCATACTCACTGATATTTACAGATTTATAAGAAAGTATTGCTGTGTTCCAGAATTTGTTGTCTGATCTGATTGTTTACAAGTAAAGCAAACTCAAACTCTATTGTTGTGTACCTGTACTGGAAGAGGTTTGGTCGTGGTGAGGGTGACCTCTCTACACTGATTCAATCTTTCTCCATGACCTCCAACCTGGAGAGTAGCCTAGAGAGGGATATAGGAAGACGGCGAGACAGATTGATTTATAGATTATTGATCAAGATAAATTAAATATCAAATTGAAAGGTTCACTCATACAAAGACATATTTCAAAACTGAGTGTATTTCATTTATTCCATTTATTCTATTGGAATAGGTTAGTGTAAACGCCATACCAGTGATGTCATAGTGAACCCGATGACCTCGATGTATCCATCGTCATGACGTTGAGGTTCAAAGTCATGATGTTCACTAGGATTTCCCCACGGTGTTGTACCTGCACAGTACCTGCAAGTATACAGCATATACTGTTCACCACATTCACCACGTCTAATACTTCAGACACTAGACATATAGTATCATTATTTTAGAGTAATTCAAGATACAGGAGGACTACACCAATATCAAACACCAAATTCAACGTAGATAAAAAATGTGGTGTGTCAGAAGTGCATCTGATGCTCTAACAGCCAACTGTGCACTGGACGGCAGGAAGTCACTTTGGAGCAGAGAAGTAACATGAACATTCTCTCTTTTCTTCTTATTGAGGAAGTATTGTTATGTTGTTCTTTGACTAGACAGTGATTTCACATTTGCTGTGATCTTAACAACTGTAATGGTGCAGTATGTTGTTTTAGTAGACCAGTTATTAAACTAGTTAATTAGTAAAACTAATAATACCTTGGAATGTTGAGGAAGACGAGGCACTGAAGCTTCAAATCTTGAACCTTAGATGTTAAATCTGTTCCATCACACTGGAATGTGAGAAAGACAGCATCAGAGTTAGAGAGAGACAGAGAGGCAGAGATGCATAGTGAGTAAGAGAGAGAGAGAGAGAGATGGAGGGAGAGCGAGAGAGAGAGAAAGATTCACCTCACACACTGATTGACAGATTGACTGACAAATACTCACCACCACTTTGATGTGCTTAGACAGGTCTTTGGAGCTGCCCATCAAAAAATCTGAGAATGCTGTCTGCAATGGAGACAGGGAGACAGACAGTGAGACAGACATGGAAGAAGAATTCTCTCAGAGGACCGCATGAAACACTGAATCTTAAAAGCCTGATGGGATGAAGTCGGTCTCAGCTCTCTAGCACAGCTCTCCTCTCACTGCTGTTCCTGTGTTTGGTTTAAAAATAGCTGTAGTAGGAATGACAACATCAAACCTGGAACACGGCTATTTTGCATGTATGTCAGTATAAAACTAAAATAGTTCTCACACACATACCCCCAAACATTTATCAACTGATCTCCTCTAAACTAGATCTTTTCCAGTAAAGGTTCACTCACCCCAGCATAGAACATCTTATTCCTAAAACGACTGTTGAACTTCTCCGGGTTGGCTTCTGAAAGAACGAAAGACAAAGAAACAGTAAATACAAATGGAAATGTGCATAAAGACTCCCAAAGTTTTCAGATATCGACATGAATCTACCTCTGGACTCGTGGAACTCTAGAGTCACGTGGGCATCAAATCCAAGGCTGAAGTAATTGTTGAACACATCTAGAGGAAGCTGAAAGTGCAAAAAGGAATCTGAATACCACTGACTGTGCAAATCAATTAATTTGCTATTTTTCCTAGCATTTTCAACGCAAGTGCCACAATGTGAAGTTTGTCGCTTCATTTCATGATGATCTTTTTGAATACATTATTATGGCTCTTATATTTACCTTGAACAGAAAAACATATAGATTATCTTCTTATAACTATCAACATCTGCATTAATTTTGTGGAAATGTGGCCATTCAGTTTCAAAATAGTTTATGGTCAAGGCAAATTACTTTACGGTCATACTACACAACTGGACAGGAAACATCAAAATCATTAAGAGGGGGGACCCTGGTTATTCATTTATATTTTATTTGGGGAGGAAACTCTCCAGATATTGTGTTTAGGGTGGACAGACAGACAAAAAGTGGCATCACCATCATTAGAGCTGGCCACTACACAGCTTCTTGCAGTTTCTGGAAGCTTGAGGTAAAAGAATCCACTTTTACTTTTGACAAACCATCCATATACCAATACAAAATCTGTATTTACCAACCTTGTCAGCTTGTTGTTCATCCTGCTCAGATCCTGAGCTGTAGTTTGGTTCAACCTGTAGATTCCATCTGTCAAGCTGGACAACAGCTCCATCTTCTACATGGGATAGGATCTTAGACAGTGGTTCATCTGTGTAACCCTGGTGAATATGCACACAAACAGGGATTATAACACTTATACTCTATAAAATATGTATGATGAAACCAATAAAACTACAAACTTCAAACTAAGTGTTTCTTTCTTGAAAAAAAGATGTATTCCAGAGCTCAATACATTGTGGCTTAGTCTGTTTTGGGGTCCACATATCATGATGTAACTTTTGTCAAGCTACACGGCTACTTTTGGAAAAATAGCTCTAGTAAGTTTACTATTAGCTAACTGGAAAAGCAAAATTGTTCTGAAAACAGTTGTGATACTCTCAAGTTATAGAGAAAAAAAGTGGTTAAGTTAGTAACTTTGCTGCTTGTAGCTAGAAAATGCCCAATGGAAATGCAAAATTAGATGATTGATTTGCTTGTTTTTATTGTGGCAAAGTATATATCAAAATTGATCATCCACTTTTCCCCAAACACTGTTCCATAATTGTGATACCACCATTCTGCATGTGTATTTGTGTGTGTCTGTGTGCATATGCCTGTGTGTGTGTGTGTGTGTGTATACGTCTTCCTACACACCCCTCCCCAATTGAGGGTCCTGGCAAGGTCATTTCCGGTCCCAAGTGGTAACACAGCAACTGGTGGGTGAGGATTTAATGCTAGTTCATCAAGACAAGAGAGGATCCAGCCCACCTAGGTTTAAACACATAAACAATGACTGTTAATTTGCTCACAGGATGACTCTGTTTTCAATTTTCATATTGCCATTATGTCATTCAAAATGCCACTTACAAATATTCAGATCATTTAAGATGTGTATGAATGTTAGTGTTAATGCTCACAGTTCCATCTCCTCCACAGGCCAGGATCCTCAAGTTGTGGACTTTACGATAAATCTCCAGCCTACAAAATACACCCAAACACACACTTTTATCATCCTAACTTTTAATTGGCTTCTGCCAAAATCAACAAATGTGCCCAAGATCAAGATTCTTACCCCTCGTTTGGTCCACCTTGATTTAGATCAAAAACCTGCCTGGGGTTGAGGTACCACATGAAAGACTGCAGGATCTTAGCACCCTGTCAGAGAAATGTAAGGAAATACCCCGGCCTCAGTAAAAGTATCGGGATACTTCTGCTAGATTATCAACATTCTGCAACACGAAACCACATAGCCATTATTATCATATTGCTTTTGGTAGATTAATACCTGGTTTCCTCCGCTCTTTGGGTTGACGAACACCAGCAGTGGTTTCATTAGTGGTGAAGGGATGGGTCGGATAATAAATGGCTTCCACAGTCGTCCTTCCTGTCAGGAAAAAAGAAAAATCTGATTAGAATGTTCTACACTAATTAGTCCTTAATCAACCTCCAGTTGAGTCTAGTAATCATTTCAAATTACACCTCCATCCAACAATTTTAGACCACTTATCTGGGTCCAGGGGGGTACAGTGCTTGGTCTGCTGAGGCATTATGATAAGCAAGAACACTGAGCTGCTTCATCTGTCCAGACTACCATCTTCATGTCAGATATAACACTATAATGCTCGGTTTAATGTAATGTGGCCTATTGCTGAAAAGAAAATGGATTTGTTGAAATCTCTAAATAGCTTTTTTTGTTTTGCTTTATTAACTAGATATAATGATGTCACAAACAAGAGGCTCTGCTTTCCAATGTGCACCTTAAGATTCTGATAAAAAAAATGTGGTGGAACGTTTGAAAAGATGGATCACAAAGTTTTACAGCACTGACTTCCACTCCTTTCTTGCTGCTCTTCCTCTTGAACGATGTCCGTTTCTTCTTCTTACTGGACTTCAAAGACGACTGATAGAGAAACAAAAAAAAACAGAGAGAGGGAGACTGAACATCATTGCATTAAAGTACTTAATTTCTTGTTTAACGGTGTGGGGAATGAGCAGAGAGGAAGAGGTACTGCAGCCTGTTCAATATAAATCAATCCAGGATTACAGCAATTTTACCTGATGGCGTCGGATCCGTATGAACCACGTGGGCGGGACTATGAGGGCAGCGTGAGCCCCTATTGTACAAGCCTCCTCAATCTGTTGTAGCATGAAGCAGGAAACTTTGTTGTGATACTGAAGAGGAAAAATAAAAGTTAATCTCATTTAGAAGAATGGCAACACTTCTTGCAACCTTTTGTCATTTTATGTTCAATTGAATTACAATTCTATGACAAGTCAAACTTTGATGACTGAATAGTTTTACAAACCTTTCTCCAGTACAATGTTGTAGATCAGAAAAAAATTTAATCAATCATACAGTGTTTTACTAAGTATGTTAAGATGTACAAAATCATCTGCAGTTTATTACCATGCACACAATACAGTAATACTGATGGTATTATGAAAATACTCACAGCCTGTTTGCACCACGAACAGCTGATAGCCACAATCTCTTTACTGTGGAAAGAAAACTTCTGCTGGAAGCCCTATGGACAGCAACAACAACAACAACAACAAACGTCACTTTAACACTCCGTTTATTACAATGACAATTAAAAATATTCACAATGAACTATTGCTATTATTAAGAATGATCAATAGAAATCGTGCCCACCTTGCCACACTGTTTACATTTTCCCTCCTGTCGCCTCCGATGAACCCAGTGGTGACGCACTACAACAGGCTAGGCAACACAGTGAGGAAATAATTACAACGATGAAAATATTTCAGGGGTCTGAGCATAATACAGTTTGTTATACAACAACGAGTCCTGACAGCAATTTCATCAAGAGACATTCCATGAGTGGCAATAGACAGTAGAGCAGCACTGGGGCGCCTCACTGTAAATGTATCACTACGCTTCCATCTATCTATGGTTCTAAGAATATGAATTGCAATGTAACCATTTAGCAACGTCTTTCAATAACCAGCAAACAACATCTACAGCGGCAGCGAAAATATGGATTAATTTCCGAAAGTTATAATTGTAACAGGAATGGACGTAAGAGAAAGACGTGGGGGTGGGGGGTGAACTGAATTTGTCTGTGAAAACCTCCAGGTTTGCTTATATTTCAATAGCAGACTGTGTGCAGATTGGAGTTATAGGATTGTGAAGTTGTTGGAGGCCATTCCTGAGGGGCGGGAAACGATGGAGCAACATACTGTCAGATCAAACAAATGGATCATCAAGCCACAGTCAACCATGCAGTCAACAGACTCTTTTTTTCACTGGCTCCGCCATCAATGGAAACATCCAGATCAATGTGTATGACACAAATTAGCCAGCTAGGCTGCTGCTGCAGTTTACGTGTTGCTAGGCAACACTTGACAGCTGAATCCTTCGGGAACTATTTCTGTTGGTGGAGGCACAGAGACTAATAAAAGACGACATCGTTTGTTGTCCAAAACTTGTTGTCACATTCTTAAAAATCACATTTGTTCATAAATATATATACAATTGTTGGATAAAAGCAATATCACACTCGAGGTGAAGATGATCACAGCTGTTCTGATATAGAGTACAACAGCACAATATCTAGTGTGACTGCTTTAATATATATGTTTATCTATGTTTGATCCTAGTAAAATTTATTTTACATTTTGTGAGAGCTGGGCATTGCTCATCCATCTTTTAGTCCCACTTCTACCTGCAGCAGTGCACAAACAGGCTCATTAGTGTATTTCTACGCATCAAGTTAAATAAATGAGTAAGGAACAGTGAGATTTGGGGCATCGCTGTAGAATCACGAAAATGCGCCTGAAAGATTTTGAGCGAGTTGCCTTTAACAGTTCAAAAGGAGCAAGTGATTTCTTTACTTATGCAGCAGCACAGGCTATAACTGGCCAGTGCCTGCATTAATAAATGTAATGGCTCTCATTTTTTATGCCATACCAAAATTACACCCAGTGATGCATAGTGAATGCATATACAGGAGACCACAGATCAGACTCAGAATGCCCAGGCCTAGAAGTTTCTTGAAATCTGTAAGTGCTTGAAGACACGGCTGGGAAGAGGGACATGTGGGCTAGGTTTCTTAGTATGGTGTCGCTGTGACCTGGATACAGATAGGCAATGGAAAATGGATGGACACTGGCAAAAAATCTTATTGGGTATGATGAGCTGTCATGTAAATGTGGCACCATAAAAACAGCATGTGTCAGAAATCTTTAAGAACTCACCTCTCTGATGTTTCTTGAGCCTGATTCTCTAAAAGATGGTTTACACCTGAAATTAATCTGGAGAGGAGAGGACAAAGACAGAGAACAAAGACAGAGAGAAATAATGCATCAACCTCCCTAAGAATGGTTTGAACAAAGAGGTTAATTCGGCCGCTGGCACAACATGTGCAGACCTGGAACATCAATCAATTAGTAATGAACAGGTTGTGAGGTCTGGTACACGGTCTCTTTTTTGAGGGACAGTGTGTCAGGACATTCATATAACCCTTCAGACACCAGGACGAGAGATTGGAATCTGTCGTTGCTAGGTTGCGGTCTTGATTAGCTTGGGAAATTGACTCATCGTATGAAAGCAAAGATATCATGGTTCAGAGTGATGCCAGTTCTGTTACTTGAATTTTCATTATTCATTTGCCACATGCAGTCGGACTTAAAAGTTACAACATTCTATTTAAAGGTCATCATGACACAAAGGCGACATTCTGAAGCTATATTCAGTACTGTGCAAAAGTCTTAGGCCACCGCTATCAAAACTGGTGTAATGCACCTTTTTCCCAGCAGTCATTCTGATATGAAATAGTGATGAAAGTAGGACAAATACAGGTGTTAGTAATGACATTAGTTAGGGTTCCATCCCATTTAGGTTGAAGAGAGCCTGGTTCCAAGGCACTAAATCCTTGACACTTTAGCCTGTAGAAAAGTTATTTTTTGATTTTTTTTACTGTTTTTTAATACTTATACACATACACATTTCCTGTATTTTCTGGTTGTATTCTAATAAAGTGATAAATAGCATTGCTAAAACAATAAACAAAATGTAATGGTGGCCTAAGACTTTTGCACAATACTGTATGTTTTGGAATCTAATGACCTGGTAGACTCCCAACAGTCATTGAATGAGAAGCCGGTTCCCTCCTGGTATACACACTAAGCAACAAAACTTTATACAAAAATTCTTGTGTAGATCCAAAAGTTACCAGCCCAAGATTGCTTATTTTCACCCCCTAAACACAGGATTATCCAAAGGAACCAAACAAAGTCAAAAGTCTAAAAACTCATCCAACTCTCTTGCAGTCTTTAAATCTTAAAGCACTCTATCTGTTGTGAATCAGTGTGAATGTCGCCTTGGTATCATGACTTTTACAGGAATTTCCTTACCATTAGCCCACTGTGACACCCAACAGATGTATCACACAACTGTGAGCATTGTGATCGACAAGAAGAATGCAGAAGGATAGCAGTTGTTTGTCATCGACAGAAAACTAATCGACCATTTCATGGTGTCGATAGATATGTTGGAAATTTCCACCAGTTAATCACAGGAAGCACTGACATGTTGTGATGACACCACACCTGGTCTGTGTTTTTACCTCAAATTCAGGGTTACAGACAGAAGGAGGAGAAAAAGAGAGGAATGAGTTTTGTGTGTCTCACTCTAAAGTTGGGGTCATTCAAAGGCAGGTTGTCATCCACCAGAACGCCTCTATAGCTGGGAAACTGAAGGTTAGACAGGATGAATGATTCAATAAAACCTGCAACATTTGCCAAGATTACTCTTCATATACACATTGTTGCTGATCAGAGAAACAACGCGTTTTGCAGGTATGCATGACTAATGCTTATTTTGACCAAAATCAAACATGAGAACCGTCTTTTATGAAAGGAAAATTGAATACATTAACACAAGGATGTTTACCTTGTCCAGTTGTTCTATGCAGATGGTGTGGGCAACTATCTTACAGGCAGCACACTTCCTGCGACTGACAGACTTTTGCTGGATAGACACAGAGAGAGATTATAAATCACAATTGAACTCACATTTTTTCGTATATCAGCTTCAGAGTTTTACAAGTGCTTCATTTTATGGCCTTATATACGAAGGGTCATTTTTATGGCTGTAAGAATGTCAGTGATGCCATCTGTGAACACTAGAGGTCAGTCTTGTATTATTAAATGTTAAATACAGCGACAAAAATACACTCAGTGGATGTAGGTTTGTCTAAGGGATTGGTTGACTGCAGCATTATGTGACAGATAAAAGACTTGAGATGAGGTCGAAAGTAGCACGGCATTTTCTCACACACTGACTTAAGACCATGCTTATGTACACGTGCCTTAGTGTCACCTCAGACAGCTACACCATTACAATTCAGAGCCAGGGCTATTACGAAATAAAAATATAGTTTTTATAAAATACATTTCATTGTGTTGTTATGACTCAGTGTACAGAAACAAATAGCACTAATTGTGGTACTTCAAGCCCCCACTGGTTGTATGTTAGATGACTAATTATTCCCGCAGAGGATCAAAACAACTGAAAATCTATGGAATATAGACACATATTTGTGATCAATTTTATCAGTGTGTCATTTTTTGCTACCATTGCCTTTATTAAAGCTTAATAGGGATCAAGTGAGACCAAAGAAGGCGAGGCTTGACCTGCTGTCCAAAATAACATGCAAATGTGTACAGACACCCCGGTTCACTTTTTGAAAAGATATTTTGAAAATAGACTAAACTTTGTATTTTTTACAGATGGACTTAAGGTTTTTGTGTTTGACTGCAGAATAATGGTTCCCCAGTTGTTCCTGAGTTCCTAAAAAGGTTCCTGTTTCCTGAAAGTGTTCCCGCAGTGCACAAAGACCTTTGGAGTCAATGGCTTGTTGGTGAGGTAGTTGAGAACCAAAGATGGAAGGGTGGATGCATGGATGGTTATGAGCAACTAACCAGTGTTCTGGCGATACAGTGTTGTTCTCCAACATAACAATAATCTCCGGACACATTTGTCTCGAACCAGATATGATCTCCATACAGAGCTGACTCCTAAAGAGAGAGATACAAGGACAGAAAGGTTACAGTCCACCTCCTTACTTCACTTCAGCATTGACTACTTATGTCACTGAAAATCATTAGTACGAAAGAGAAGAAGGTAGTCTGGGGTGGACACAAAGACAACCACAAAAGGAAAAACAAAGGAAAGCTAAGAAAAATATGAAAACGACAAAGAAAAGTTAAGATGACAATCATCGGAAAATGTTTAAATAGTCGACCAAGTTCAAATGTCAATTGGCAGTGTTTCATCGACAACATTTGCATGTCAAAAATGTTATTCGGTTGCATGAATAACGTTTGCTTTTCTCATCCCATGACATTAAGATCAGAAGTAAACATGGGGCAGCTTTCCACCATCTAGTAGCTCTCTGGGAACTACTAGAGCTAAAATCTGAAGCGTCTGTATGTGTTTCTATGAACCGGACCAACAACAAAATGTTTCAGCTATATTGAAACAGATGGCCATTCGTAAATGGTCAGCATACATTTCACAACATGTGTGCATTACAGACTTCTGGTACAATGACATCATATTCATTTCTGCTCCTTCAGCCAGTGACACGCATCTACGGACCGGCATCCCAGTATTTTGTCCATATGTTTCCTAAAAAAGGTTTCATTGGAACATGTGCAGTGTGGCTCTCAGGCCATGTTAGCTTGGATGACTTGCATATTTTACATGAATCAGGAGGATTAAATGCTTTATTTATGTGAGGCCATTAAATAAATAAATCCTCCTTTGTTCAATCAACTTCTTCTAATAACTATAAACTAATTTAATGGTCTCATTGTCACAAAAGTAACATTACTGCTTTGTGCCCCGCACTCTTACTAATTGCACGTACATGCATTGACAACGCTTCGAATACAGCATACACACACACACATAGCTAATGTCCAGTATAAACCTAGCCTTCACTGATGATCACTTAATTATCCAAACTCATTTTAGCATTATGTCCATATTGTGATGTTTGAAAAAAATTATGTTTCACATCTTGTTAATGCTAAGCTACAAACATAAACATATGAATGATGCACAAGTTTTGCATTTTGTGCATTTTGAATAATTACTACTAACTACTAAAATAATTAATACTTAGAATGTCTGGTCCTGTTTGGTCATACTCACAGTCCAGTCCACAGTACTTCGAATGTTTGCTTCTGGGTCCGTCCTGATCAAGGATGAAGTACTGGGTTGACAAGGGAGATCATTCAGGCCTGACTTGGCTATGGCTTTCCTAGAAAGGGACATGATAGAGAGAGTACGTGAGGAGAATACAGTGAGTGTGAAGGATTCTTGACACCACAAGTTAATAAACCAAGTGTGAAGAAATCATTCAATATAAATGTAAAATACGATTTCTACACGTAAACTTTGATAATTAGCAATGGTTTATTTTTATCCTTCTTTGGTGACTGGTACCCTTTGCAGTGATAGAACAGAAAGATGAATAAGCCCTACGTTTCTATGTAAAAAGTTAGAACCTGCTGATCACAGATCTTCAGTGTGACACACAGGCCTGGAGCTCTTACTCCATCTGTCAAATCAGTAATACAGGGACAGTTTGAGACAGAAAGGCTGAATTCAGAAACACAATCTGGAAAAGCCAAGAAGCATCACTTAATATCTTGGGGGATCTTTGGGTCTTCACCCTTTCTGTTTCAATGAAAAATAAATATCCCACATCTACAACCCTGCTTCTCCAAACGTTGTCAACACCGTTGGTTTCATCTTTCTGTTATCACGTTTGCAAAATACTTTGGTAAATAGCCATAAAATAAAGAGGATAATGTATTATCAGCTGAAGATGAAGGTGGAATGAAACCCAGACAGGGCAAAACACAGGGAATGATGTCACACCTGCAATTGTTGTGGTTTTATGTGCCTGCTACCATCAGGGACGCTTAAATGTCAAAGCACCGGCAGGACCAGGTTGATGAGATGAGATGGAAGGGATTAACAACCTGTTTAATGTCTGGTTTCTCTCACTATAATCTTATGGCTGTGTATCCTCAAGCCAATTCATGGATCTAACAGGAAGCTCTGATTGTTTGACCAAAATGATGAATACAGTGATACATCAAATTTAAAAAAGAAAAAACAGAAATGTCCTGTTTTAAGTGCTATTCAGAGGGCCCAGATTAATGCCCATCTGTAGGTATTGCTCTATTTTTATGTGGTGTTTATATTTTTCTGGATCCATCTCTGTAAACCCATAGACATATAGATTACCATTCCCATGGAGACCAGTCACAACAGACATACAGTACTACCAAAAAAAAAAGTAAGGATTTTTTTTCCATCACGGAGAACACAAACAAGGCACCTCTCTGAAGCAATCCTACACAAGTGTACCTTAACAACACACTAGAAGTGTTGACAACATAACAGTAGGTTCTCAAAAACATCCAGAAAGTCTGCTGCTACAAAGCTTGTGTAAAAGTAAAACATCAGATTGGACAACTTTGGGCAGTCGTAGACTAAGTTAAGCAATCGTGCAAAAATTGTGAAGAAATCATTGGTCTTTAACCCAGAACACTGCTCCTATCATAATACAAGACACTTTAATGGAAAACTTGAGGACACATTTCGAAGGTAGTGCCACCAGAACTGGTCTGACACTATGTATTGAAGAAAATTAAATCACCAGTAACTAGCTGACAGTGAGGATATGCATAACTATGATGCATTTGATTTAGATGGCCAGAACTGGCCTGCCAAAAATATACCAAAAAGCACACCATACTTTGATGGTTTTAACTGAAGCGTTTTCTCCCGGAGGCCAAGGGAAACCAGGCTTCCCCTGTTTTTTCAGGCTGTAGTTGTCATTTGATAAAAACACTTCTTTTAACGGTTTAGGTGATTCATCCATGATGTTCAGCCATCATCTCAAATCCAATCCTCTCATTGAGCATTTTACTTTGAGTTAACAGCGCCTCTAAATGTTACACGGTGAATGAGGGGTGAAACACGATATTACACACTGTACGTCTGTGAGGAGGCCACGCCAAGTTTGCATCCCTTGGTGTTAAAAAAAAAAAAAAAAAAAAAGAACGATTAACCAATCAGGTGAGGCTCCCGTCTTGACGCTGTTCACCTGTGATTAGTCAGGACAGCACCAAGGGAACCATGGAGATTTTCAAGTTTGCACTGAATCAATGCAGGCTTGAAAATCTCCTGTTATTGATATCACGTTAGCAAACATGACATGAACGTAAAACTTTAATGTCTCATGATTGAGTTTGTGAATGAATTTTTTTTTTATTCACTATCAAATCTGTACAATACATTAAACGGCCAGATGTGCATTTGGGTGGGGTGGTTGCATAAATTAATAAGATGTTTAGGAGGACAGTGTGTGTGTGTGTGTGTGTGTGTGTGTGTGTGTGAGAGAGAGAAAGAGAGAGCGTATGTTGGTGTTGTAAGTGTCGGTAAGATAACAGGCCGTACTCTGAGTGGTAGGACAGAACCACAAGTATGTGGCCATCAAAGACCAACAACGATTGAAAACCCATTTAATCTGGATTTTTCAGCAAAAGTGATGTTTGTAAATTAAACAGAAAGTTGAGTTATCGGCAACTTTTTCATTTGGCTTGTTAATGTGTGTTGTGTGTTACATACGACAGGAAGTTCTCCCATGTCTCCATATAAGGGTCATAGTACATTGTTCCCTCTGGCTCCACTTGTTGTGAAGAACAGCTTGTATGGAGTGAAGATCCAGAGGATGGCAGATCGATTGTATCCCCAGGACCTGAGTTCATATCTGGGGTGGCCACCTGACTTAAACTGGGGCTTGTTGTGAATGTTTGGATGGACCGATTCATTCCGCTCTGTCGTCGAGGATTATATCGGCCATAAACTCCGTAAGAAGTTTTGCTGCTGGGATACACTGAGTCAGCAGGAAGGAGATGGGAGGAGTTTCGTCTCAGACAGCGAGGAGGGCGGAGCAAAGGGCGAGATTTAATGGTTTCCATCAGAACTTCCTGGGCCAAACTCGACTGGGTGCTCGACCCAAATCCGGCAGATGGGTCATTCTGCACCTCGGTCCCTGCTTCATCACTTCCTGTGTCTCCATCGGACTCAGAACAGGAGCAGAGTGACATATCCATTTCCTCTTCTTCTTCTTCCTTGTCTTTCAGTTCTCCACCCATCTGGACTAAACTCGCAAGCAACATGGAGGATCCAAGTAAATGTGGTTCAATGGATTTTACCTTAGAATGACGCCGATATCGTACCGCCAGCCCACGATGCATGGTGGGAGCGGTGCCAGAAGAACGACGTGCATAGTGGGGTTTATACTGAAAATACCTTCTTCCTCTCTTGACCCCCGTTTCTCCCCTCTCACCTCCTCCTGATTCCAGCATGGCCCCACTTGCATTCAACAGTCCTAATTCTATGATGGATTGTCTCTTTTGTCCACTGGCTACCAGCACGCCAATACTGGGCCTTCGACGTTGATCAGCATAAACCGAAGGTAAACCGACAGATGATCGTCTGCATTGTACTAATGCCACTGAGGGCAGACCTACACTAGAGCGCCTCCTAGCTTTACTGGCTTGAATGGCAGGGCCAGATTGGCGGACAGAAGTGGGATGTTTTTGTCTTTTTGGTCGACGACGGAAATGACGTTGGAAGAAAATATCCATGATGTCTTAGAGATTGATGGAATATGGGAGGCTCTACAATGAGAAATTGCATCAGGTGAGGTGTGATAAGTTTTAGGATTTATACACCAACAGCGCATACACCCTTAGGTGAAAAACAAAGCTGTGCCCAAAAACAAGCAACATGTAAAAGTTCAGATGTGGTATCCATGGTGATGGGCTTCCTCCCATTAATGCCACTGAAAGGAGATGGTCCAAATCCTACTGGTCACACACCAGTCCGCTTCATCTCGTTCTGTCCACATTCTTGTCTTCTAATCTTCCTATGGACATGCTGAAGGGGCAAATGGGCTCTTCAGTTAATAAAATCATGACGTCATGAGAATGGATTACAACACTAAGTAAAAATGGTTAGTGTGACCACACCTGGAACACGTAAATACTTGCCACCATAAGTTGATTAATAAGCAGAATTGTACTATAATTACTAATGAATTATTAATTTGATCGACTGATTTCTAGTGCAGTGCTGTGTCCATCATCCCCATTTTTAGAACACATTAACAAATGATCTCTTCAGCAGTTCCCTATAAATCTATTGATTGTTTTACATATAATTTTTTACTTAACATCAACATTTCTGTGGATTTAACATCCTTTTATTGTATCGAGATTCAACTGTTGTATTTTTTTAAATTTTTTATGTTTTATTAAATTACTCTTTTAATGATCCTACAGCTCCTAATGCACACCTTGCCGTTCAATGAGAGGAAATCTCTCTCTGAATTGCCTCCCCAGGGGATTCTTCCTCTTTTCCTTCCATGCAGGAAGGTTTTTAAGGTGTTTTCCATGTCTGTCTTATTTTGGGCTTGGTCAGAAATAGTTTGTTGTGTGGGCTTGTAAAGTCCATTGATATTGAAACACTGTATATGTGATATTGTGCAAAAATCTAATTGATCTAATATTTACAAACCAATTGCTTCCCTCAGAACAAATGACACAAACAAGAAGTTAAATGAAATCGAATTAAATTATAAAAAGCCTTATTTGTCTGCCTTGTCTGTGGCAGTTTAAATGACAAAATGCAGATTTTCAGATACAAATGTCTTTGTCTGATGGATTTAATGATGAATTAATCCACTGATTTGTAACAGAATTGTTTGTTTTTGTTTCCTTGTCACCTTACTCATTTTCAGATGAAATCAGTGTGTACTCTAGGTTTACAAACAAAAATCATACTCTAACTTATAAATACACTGCAAAACTAAACAGAGAGTTACTGGGATGTGTGACGGAGTATTTATAAAGAAAATACGTTACGATAAAATGCTGCGGACAACACAACAACATAAACAACTGCGGCGAGACCAGAAAAATTACAACACAACAGACCATTTGTATGACTTACTCAGTGCTTTGTTGTTTGTTCGTTTTTGGTTGACGAAGCAATAATTACTCCAAGAATACCAGATAGAATAATATCATATCATGTTACGAAACAGATCCGATGATAGTGCACAATAAAACTACCTGCAGTTTAAATGGGAGCTCTGCTACACGATCTAATACAGTATTATCCATTATAATGAATCACGTAGCGCCATTATGATGCTAAACTCTCCACTGTTCATTTAATCCCACTTGTAGACCTGCTGCTGACGTCAATAGACAAGTACTCTTTCTCCTGAGACTCTTTTATTAAGGTCAGATGTTTTAACAAAGATGGTTGGGTTCCTTTGAAATCCTGTATTTGCTGCACTGCAGCCAATGACGGAACAGACAATAGTTTGAGGTGATATGCAATCCCTCGAAAATCTGCATTGTTGACAACAAAGCCACAACTAAGGGTCAGTGTTTCTCAAAATTCTATTCATACAGATAGGTACACATAGGTACATATTGGTCACTAAATAAATCCAATAAGTTAAGAGAGAGGTATATACTCAATATATATGAGGAGAGAGATGGTATGTGGCCGTCAAACGTGATTGTTTTTCATTGGGAGAACAACTATAGTAACCATCAGGCAGAGGTGATATTCCAGGTGTATCACATTACTACAGTGACATGTCATGGGAAGCCGAAACCAATGGCTGTATAGGACTCATAGCATGCCCAGCTGACTCTGGAAGTATCCAGAAACTTCTTTGTGTATTAAACAAGTTCATAAAACAGCACCCGTACATGGGAGAAGCATTTCATAGGAACACGTCTCCATAAGCTTTTGACTGGATGTACAGCATTGACTCATTTTTAATGATTTTCATCCATTCTCCGGGTTTGCGTCAGGCAGTGGACCATACCTTAATCCTTTCCATTGTGCTGCCTTGTTTGAATTAGAGTTGTTTGGCACAGATATCATATTATGTATATTGTACTGTACGACATTCATTACATCACACAGGCTTGATCCTGAGAGGATCTAATCAAGAAGATTAACATCATACAAATTAAAGAAATAGCTGGTAATCTGATTATGCACCTGACTTCATATTCACTGCTGCTTGACTGGCAACTTATAATACACCTTTCCTTATGAATTTTTTTCCCCACAGAAATACTTTTTTAAAGGATAAAAAAATTACTGCCTTCCGCTTTTCCAAGGAATCCGATCAACAAGGAACAAGGTTCAATTTATGCTCAAGCCAAAAACCACCTGACTAATTATGAGCCGACGAGATTGCTGTGCCGTCAAAATAGCTAAATGGCCTTGGACACGCCCCCAAAGCACCGGACGTTGTAATGCACCATGGAGCGCCATGTATTGTCTAAATAGGGCCATTTGTGATGTACATGGTGTGACTCTAGGGCCGTACTAAGTCTGGGGATCAATATGACTTGGGACACCCAACCAGGCTATTAACCCCAACACGGGGTCAACACACAAAACCTCCACCGCAATAAAGTGGCAATCTAAAAGGGAAGGAACCTTTGGGCTGACCTAGATTACCCTAAAGGGATGTTACATCACATCTGGTCTATCTTCGAACCCACCAGGAAAATGCTCACCATCGTACTGCTCTCATTTTACAGTAGTAACAGAAAGAAAAATCTCCATCGCCCTATTTGTAACATAATGCAAAGGAAAACGAAGACCGTGCTTTCTCTCTCTAATCACACTCACTCACCGCCCCTGTTCCTTGCTGCTCAACACTTGTGTTATGACTGTTTTCCCCTATCAGAGTGTATGTGTCTGTGTGTGTGTGTGTGTGTGTGTGTCACTGTTACATAACTGCTGCCTATGGTTAATCTCCTGTGACCGTAAGAGGGGAAAGATGAGAAGAGAGAAGGAGACCCCGTAATAAAACTTTCATATTTGCATATTAACATAGTTAAAAGATATCGCCTGGCTGAAGGGAGTGACAGTTACATCTGCATGTGGAAGCAGAAAACTCCCTCATTCCAATTTACAAAAACTAATTCTAAAGACATTTATGCCTGAAAAGCTGTGACTTGGATCCCATTGTACATGTATGTGGTCTGACAAGTCAGATAGCATTTGGATCACAATTCTTCAATCAAGGACGCCTGATGTTCTTTGGCAGAAAAGGAACATTTGGGCAGGAAGGGTAACAACATCCTTCCCTTCACACTTCGCATAAGGAATGAAAAGGTTTCCTTTGTTTGTGAGTGAACCAGCATGCCAATGTGAGACGAGTGTGAAGCTATCCAGAGCTCTCTGCTGTCGGGTTAAATATTTACATGAAGAATGGTAGAGCGGTATGCAAATACACACACAGACACATACAAAGTGTGCGAGGGAAACACAGCTACTTTTGGGCTACTAGTGTGAGACCGACAACAGCAACACCAGTTGTCACCACCTACCAGACAATTCAGAGACCCACTGGAGCAAATTCTTTGGGCTACCAGAAGGAGCTGATAACCACATTTCTAAGCCTGATTTTATGGTTCATTACCCAATTTTTCCTACAGCACACAGAAGCTCTCCCAAAAACCACATACAATCCCTGAAGACAGATCATAGTCTTCACAGTGAGCTAAGTGTAATATGGGGACATAAGGACAAAAGCGGAGAAAGTGTAGTCAAATGAGAAGAACATTATGAACCAATTTGGTTTCAAATATGTGCTTAAGAGTTGTTTTGTCACCAGCCCCTTCCACCTCCACCCTCTGCTGCTCCCTCTTGTTGTCAGAGTAAATGGGAGTTGTTTTTAGTCTAAACAGTGGCTATTGTGTCAGCACAATTACTGTAATTTTACACAGACATGCGCACACACACCGATGGACAACTAAATAATCTTGTTGATCAAAACCCCCAGCACGTCTGCACGAATGTTTGAGCATAGTTCATCACCCACAATGAAAACATGCTTTATTAGAAAAGCAATCATTAGAAACTAGTGGAAAACACTCAACAGTTCGGTTTATGTCAAGCTCACAACACGAACTACGTTTACACTGCCAGGTTTATGTGACAAACATGATTTTAACATTTCCGTGTGTCACAGATAAGATCCCACGAAGACAGTGTGACCAGGAAAAAAGCACATGGAATCGGATATCTTAAGGTCCAGATTTAGACCTCAGTCATAAATCATTTAACATGTGCTGATGCTCAAACTATTGTTGTGTGTAAACTACGTTGGCTCGTAGCCAACAACTGTCAGCAATCACTTATATTCACACATGACTCAGTGATTGTTTTTATTTACTTGAAGAATGGAGGAAGCCTCGGGTCAATAGAAGTTCCGACCGACACAATCCCCCAAATCTTGGCCTCTCAGCTGCAGCCAGCCATCCCTATGAACGCTGGCAGTGACGATTAGGGCTACGATGAATATTCCACAATAATATGATAAAAATTTGTCAACAATAATTTCCATATTCAAATTGTCATTTGAACTCACAGGGTTTAAGAAAAAGTGCAACTGAAACTATGCATGACGCATTTTAACCAAACGACTGCTAAGATGAGCCGCCTTCCTTCCTCCCATTTATGATTGACCGAGCTATGTTTTAACCAAAAGTCAACTGATTTGTTTCCAACCGCCATGTGTGCTTCGCAAAGCAAAAGTTCAGATGACTGTCAAATGAATGTGCACCTCATCGTCTGACTCCATTGCAATCGTTTGCTTCCACCTTGATGTTTTATAGCTTTTATGGCTATAGTACTGTTTAGTGTCCCAATATTTTTCTCTGTGACATTTTCTTTTATTGTTAAACATCACGTAGTATAATAAATTCTTAACACTGGATTTACTGAGTGATGACGATGCATCTATTTTGCATAAATATTTTTGAGTTATTGCCGATGGATTTACCCTTGTTGTAAATTAAACGTTAGTTAAGGCGACAGAAAACTAGGATGAACACAGCACTGCACCAGTCTGCTGAACAGAACAGGACTTTTGAACTTTTACAGTTTTGCGATTAACATGTCAAATCATCATCTGGCAGCAGCTACATTAAGCAGTATATGGTCACAAGCATTTCTAATCCTTCACAAAGTCAACATGTTCGCAGTTTGTGCTCTCAAAAACTTAATATCATGTATTATCACGAATATCCTATAAACAAATATAAGGAAATTAAGACCAACCTGCAAACAGAGGAGAAAACTACTCATCCACTCTTGGTGTTTCTCATCTATCTATGAGCCAGATTGGTACTAAAATGCTGAACCCTGGTATACAATGACTGCTAATGGGAACGCTGAGTGAGAGAGAGAGAGAGAGGGAGAGAGAGAGACAGAGACAGAGACAGAGAAAGAGAGAGAGTGATAGACACAGCTGCTGGGAGAAAGACAGAGTGGGTGTGGCCAATGAAGATAGAGGGAGAGAGAGAGACTAAAATAACTGTTAGTGTACTTCCTTGACAAACTGAGCGCTAAACTGTCACACGAGACACACACACACACACACACACAAACACACAAGCCATATTTTGTTTCCGAAGCATATAGTGCATTCAGAGTAACAGGAAACGAGACAGGAAGGGCCTGATAAAGACAGAGTGTGTCATTACACCACATAAAGGGAGCTCTGGTAGTTATTGTTCATTAAGAATAGACTCTATATTTAATTAATGTTTGTTTGCATGTGCATTAAGGACAGACAACAATACTGATTACAGACAATTAAATATCAAATGTAAGTCATTTACATTTCAAAGCTACTATTAAGTATCTCGTTGTTATTCCATTTCTTCCATTCAGTTTTGTTTGGCAACATAACTTGAAGCCAGAAACGTAAAGCCGTTCAGCTTACTTTGAATTCATCCATCCAGTCATTCCACACATAAATACTCAACTTTTTCCGAACGTTTTGCTCCATTTAAAATAAATGTCTCCTCACTTCTGCATTCTTTCACCCAGAAATGTCCCACTTTTAAAATAGTCACAAGACCTTTAACTGTTACAAATGGATGAAACGGTGAAAACCTTAACAGAAAAAAAAACAGAAATAAATAAAAAATACTTTGATAATGTATCTTTTATAAGAGAAACGCATCAACGGAAAGGGCTGGTTCAAAGATCGTAAGAAAAGTTCTGTCACAAAAGCACATTCACTCACACATAACGGCTGCCAAATTGCTCGACTGCATTTGTGCAGAGGTTATTATCAAAGTTGCATCTCTGTAACAGAGTCATGAGTGTTTAGCGTCTGAGCAGGACAAGGTTCACATCATCTCCACTGTGACTACCCCACGCATCTGTTCAAGCTGTGACATGATCGCTACCTTCCCACTCATCCACAACCTGACAGCTGGGTTAGTTGGAGCGTGTGGACAGGCCAGAGGCACTGCTGTCATTGTTACTTCTGTCGGCATGACAACCGCAGGCCCTGTTGCCGTGGGAATCATGTCCCCTTTCCACATCATATCTAATGACCCAATGGCAAGGTTATATGGTGTACATACACACAGAAAAAACAATCTAAATCCCTCTCAGTGGGACTGCAGGAAATACCACAGCTCTGATTCTTTAAAAAAACGGTTCATAAACTGTGAGCCAAACCTTTAACTTCCTATTTCGACACACTGACTGTGGTAGTGGGCTGCCTAAGATGAAAGTTAACAAATTTGTGAAAATTTCTCTGAAATACAACACTTGTCCTTGTGTTGAAATTCTAAAACAATAACAATCATCCAAATTTCCAAATGGAAGTTGCATTCCCATTCATACTTTCTACTGATTGTGGAATTTATACTTTCACTGTTTACAAAGGATTGCACTGTTTTAATTGTGCAATTTGCTTTTATTGACAAAAAGGACAATCTTACAGACTTTTGGACTAGCTCAATAAATAAAAAGGGGAAAATGAGCTACGGTTAGTTTTTCCAATTCATTTTCTGTTATATTTCGCCCACCGGTATCGAAAGTGGTATAAGATTTCAACACTTTTCCAATCAGAGTTTGACATTTTTGAATTGCGACAACCCTAGCCTACAGTATGACGCATATTGCAGCTGCAAATTAATAAATTAGAATGCAGTTGTCAGCCATGCCTAACAATTACAAGGACGAAATTAGTGAAGCTGGTCAGGGAGGACACACAGCCTAGAAATAGAAAGACAAGCTTGGAGGAAACAATATCAGTAATGTATCTGCCACACAGACTGCTGAAACTTGACTTTCTTAACAAGTTGCGGTGGGAACATTTGTGAGCCATCTTTCAATGTCCACTTCCTCATTCATTTCAATGAGACAGCTGCGTTGCCAAAGCACAGGTTCCCGAGACGAGATTGGAAATTTCCAACAGCAAAGCAGAGATGATCAATCAATTACATGCACACAGACCTGGAAGGTAGAACGAATTTCAGCCTTCTGTAAAGGTTAATATTTAGAGCATTGAGAGATAAGCCACAAACTTCTCATATTGTGCAAACTTGCCTCAGACTGTACATTTCTGCCACACGGTATTTCATCAAGTTTTGCTGGTAAACAAACAGAGACTCTGCTGTCTGCTGACACTGTGGATGCTGTTTGTGCCTCTGGCGTGTGCATCCTTAATATGACTTGTTGTACGTGCTGTGCTGCTGTTCACATCCTGTTAGAAAGGGCTCAATGGCCTGAGGGAATCTATTAGGCTCTCATTCTCAGCCAATGGCTCCACCTGCTGGTGCTGATACCACAGTACACCCAGGGATTATAAGACCTTTGGAAAAAACACAATTTTTATCATTCTTGTTCTTACCTCCTCGAGAAGATTTTCAGTCCAGTAAAATTACGGGCACAGCCTGTCTGCTTCTCGTTCTCCTCTTCAAGACAGGGGGAGAGGGAGGACAAGGGAGGTGGTAGGTGTGAACAGGAGGGCAGAGAGCAGATGGAAGAGGAAGATGCAGAGCTAAATTCTCTGTCGTCCTCTTCGTCCTCTACATTTGCCATGCGTTCTCCCTGTCCTGATCCTGTGCCATCTCTTCTTCCTTCAGGTCCATTTGCATATGCGCCCAAAGCCTGGGATCCTGCTTCAAACGCATGCCTCGCTCTCAAACCAGTTTCTGTTACTGAATCAGGATCCATGACAGACCTGGAAGAAGCTGATTACTTAGGCTACTGCAGTTTCGTGGCCTGTCACATTTTGACAAGACCCAGTTACAAAAGCCTTGGAATTCTTGATACTCCTCGCACAATTCCCAATATTAGAATCCTCAATACCCCTTGTGGGGTCCCAACTGTACCAACTGTGCCTTTATGTGTTCCAAATATTCTCTACAGATTTCTTGGTGTTAACAGAAATGCCATCTTGGTGTAGTGGTGTCATAAGTGCATGCTGTACATATGACCACTATTAATCTGAAAGTACTTGAACATTTTAAGTATTACAATAGAAGCATAAAACAGTCTCTCTGTACTAACTGATGCACAGTGTTCAAAGTACCGTATTACAGGTAATCAGTTTGTGAATACCATCCAAGTACAACATTAAAAATGCAAGGTCTTAGTATGAAAGAGCTACTCTGTAGAGGCTACAAAGTCAGTGATATTCATGCCAAAGGTCTCTCTACAGGACACACAAGGCGTGTGTGTGTGTGTGTGTGTGTGTGTTTGTCTAGAGATTAGTGTTGAGCCCTGAGGGGGAGATAATCCTTCCCTGCATTCTTCTCCAAAGATTCCACCCGGTAAAAGTAGCAATGTCTGTAGCAGCGGTAGCAGTATTGTTGTAGTATTCCAGTATTCCACAGACTTCTCTTGGTCAACGTGCGCTCTCTTCCTTGTATCTGTTCTTCAGTAAGTTTGAATTCTTCTTTTCTTCCACTCCTCTTTCTTCCTGCACTCTCCTTCTTTCTTTTGCAGCTCCTCGCAGAGTTTAATTACACGCCATGTAAAGCAGACGCTGTCATACACGCACACGCACTTACACACACACACATCTGAGTTGCACACTGCTACACATGAACACATCCTCTAACAGCCCGGCTAAAAACCAGGAAGTGGATAACCACAACACTGAGGGCCTCACTGTTAGCTGCCCTGCCGCATGCCTGACTATAAATCTTCCACCGAGTAATTACCGCAATTCTCAACATTTTGCTCTGATTTACTACTAAAACCTACTGTTTTGTTCACATGATGTTATTTGGTAGTTTTTACCCACTGAGCTGAGCCTCATGTTCAGCAGGAAAAACACCAGCAGAAGCTGAACAGATGTAAACAAATGAGGTGCAAACTAAAGACAACAAAATCACACACCCAGGGGTGTGCCAACAACCTCGGTATAAACAACAAAGGGAACAAATCATTGTTTTGCAAATGAAAAGTAAGTCTGAGGTTTTGTCTCGTGAGTCCAAGTCACATACAAAGTCAATTTTGTGACATCACACATCAAGTCCTGAGTGAAAGTCACAAGTCAAGTTGCAAGTCAGGACAATGAAGTCACAAATCAAGGTGCGGAAGTCACAAGTTATAACCCAATTCATGACAGGGATGTCCTAAGTCAAGTACCAAGTTAAAATGGGTCACATGTCCACCCCCAGCTGTGATCAGGACACAGATGGATTACATTGTATTGGCAAATGTTTGATAAGGCTGGATGGCATGGGACTTATTAATTGGTTTAAACCTACAAGGCTAGAAAAACAATTTCCAGTATTTCCACATTTCATATTTATTGCTTCTAGGTTTGAAAAGGGAAGTCTATTTTGCGCTGTTTACTTTGCCAGTTTCTTGTTTTCTCCTAAGCGATGTTATGCTGACATCCTCCTGACAGTGAATGAAATAATCAGGCTGCCATGTTGCACTGAAACTAAATGTGTCTGTCCAGAGAAAATAATGGATGTATTCATGTTTTTCGAGCCTTGATGAATGGATTTCAGCTGTAGAAGAAATACAGGAATGACTGAAAACAAACAACCCTCCAGGCCTCCAAAGAGAAGCCATCCAAAATGACCACGTGGGGGCACTGTACAACTGACAGACAAACATCTTGAGGAGAAATTGACCACAGAAGGTACCAAGACACAAAAAATCAGTGTCAGAACATCAAGACTTATTGACACTGCCTCACAGACAACACATAATGTGCTTCATAACAGTCTTCTACACCAAGATTTTTCCAAAAATGTCACCATTTTGCTGCTATATTGAAATAGCAAATTGTATTGCGCAACATCTTGCACAGGACAATTTCACTGTTAACAATTTGCAAAAATATGGTCTTTAATGATTATTCCTGGTTTATGCTACATTATTTTCATCTTTTGTGTGTGTATTATTAACCTTTCTGTCTCTATTTTCCTCTAAATCTACTGCTCAGTTCATGAGTGTACAACAAACATTCCTTACACTTTACCACACGTTGCTTTTTACTGCCAGTTTTGTTTATCTAAAAAGAGGGGGATGGTGTGTGTGTAAATGAGTGAGAAAGAGAGAGTGCGGCTCTGATGGAGGCAGTGCTGTTTGCTGGATGGAGACGTGCTGCAAAATGTTAGCTACATCTACAAAAGTATCCCAAATCTATTTTTGTTCTACCTTATTTAGGTAGCCTAGCATGGCAAATCTCTTACTGCTTTGTCTCCGATGCTCCCACCAACAAACACATCTGTTCAGACACAGCTTTTGGTTGTTATACAAACAATGTACCAGATTTAGGCCACAGTCTTACTTGAAGCTGTTCGTGTACTTGCACGCTTCATCTGAATTTAATATAGCAAAAAAGACCAAACGTTATTTTAGGACTGTGCTGTGCCATAAAAAGTAACTATGTCTTATGAATCACATTATTCACATTCAGTGGGTTTGAACAGTGACTAACCATAAAAACTGCATAATAAACTATCAATTAGAAGGCAGCATCCATCCAACTATTGAAATCACCACCTTGACAACAGCCTTAATGAAAATGCTCTTGTGTGCAGTAAATGTAGAGGTGAATAATCCTACAAAACAGATGGCAGAACATCCAGAGTCAACATGCAAAGGTCGCCGAAAGCAATCGTACTCTCTCTCAGCCCAGAGTGGTTTCTGTCTCTCTTTTGGTTCCTCTGTGCCTGAGATGATTCTTTATCTGCTGTACATACCTGGTTTGAAAGCTCAAACCTTTATTTGTCCCTGTGGACTCCAATGTGTGAAACTACAGAATAAGAGAACAGAAAATTCTGTGTACCAGCGACAGTTTGAAACAACTTGATTGGAATTAATGAGGTAGTGAGCTGCCTGCCAGCCAGAGAGATGAGACGGCAGCACATTAGGCATTTCTGTATCTGATACATGAGGGACTACATTACTATCTGGAGATTCTCGGGTCCTTTCGTACCACACCTCAAGCTCTGTGAGATGAAAGATCCCTATAGTTTAATGTTTATTTTTGATGATTTTTCTCATTTAACAGCTCCAGTGTATCCCACCCAAAAGCCCTGACAGCTGCCTGAATTCCTATTAATATCTCTTAGCTAATATTACTCGGAAGAGAAGCATATGACATCAGACATGTCCAACATGTTCATGTCATGTCATACGTGTCATTTGGTTTGTGGAGTTGATCTCATAGCAGTGGGTCTGAATGGATCTTATATGGACAAAATGCCAGGCTCTCACAAAAACAGGGGCTGGTTGAGTGTTATTATTGCAATTATTTCAGTGGCCATATCAAAATCGCCCAGAGGGACTGACTAATATTTGAGGAATTTTTGGAATAATGACACCGCTGTTCATTGTGCTGTTAGTTGATGTTATATATAGCTTAAGGTCAAGAAAAACGGGTAAAGAACGGCACGAAATGAAAAGTGGCTGTAGCTCTAATAGATAAAGCTCACAGCACTTTTATGGACATGTACACACACACACACTTTTCTGCTTTCTGTGTAGTTACTGTTCCCCCTCTCATCTGTTACCCACTCAGTATTTCCATGACAAATAAAATGCCACTCAACAGCACTGACACACAATTCATGTAGATCCTTTCAACTTCCCAACACCCACACTGACCTATTTTCTGCTTGTCTCTCACAGACGACCAAGATTATGAATTTTAACGTCCTAAACCCGACAACACAAACCATTTCCTAATGAGTCCCATAAATGATCGCAGCAGTAGGCGCATAATTTTATAAGGACATTTAAATATGATAACACAGTGGAAAGATGAGCAGGATTACCATAAGGTGCCACATGTTTACAGTCCTGTTCATAGTTGTGCTAATCAGGATTACAGGAAAGTGGTGAATATAAATAACATATTTCACCACTTCAGGTGTAAACAAAGGGATAATGGAAGATGACTGTTCTCCATTTCGCAGATTACTCATCCATTTATCAACACTAATGTGAGGAGTTGAGACAAACACAGAAGGAAAATAGGAATGTATTACAGTCAGTTATACACCAAGCATTTAATGTGGTAGTGGTGGGAAGGAGGTGGGGTGGTAGCAGTCTTTAAAGTAGACCTTGATTCACAATATTAATTGACACTTTCCCATCTGAGGGGATAATATCTTCTTAGAATTGCCTTGAACAAACCAAAGCCGAAGAGCTTTGCCAAGAAATCCAGATTTCAACAGCATTACACAACAACATAACTTTGAAAAAGACTTCCACGTACCAAATGTCCACGACAATGAGTGTGTGAAAGAGAGACAAAGGAGCTGAGTATGAAACATGAATCACCAGGACAGATGAACTGGACCATCTGGCTATTGAATAAAGCAGCTCCATCTGTGGAAATCCTAATGTACCCGCGTTAGTGCCATACACACTCGTGAGATGAGATGATTTTGGTCCAACGTGATTATGGGGCAAATTGGATGGTTTTCCACATGAAAATCTGATTCTGTGTTGAAGTACAGATCTAGCAACAGAATGTACCACACAGGACTGCGCTTGAAAAATCAAGTTTGCATATTAATCATCACTGAGCGTGAATTATAGTTTCATGGTAGTCCTACATTGGAATATTCCAAACGGTCCATATTCTATGCACTGTGGTAGAACAGAGCATTGATTAACCTACTTATCTGGAACTGACACATTGACTGCTGGGTGCCATATGGCCATGCTACTATCTTTTGTAATTCCATCCAATGTAAGCTGTTGTTAACTGTAGGTAATAGGTTAGCATTCTAAATCTGTTATTTGAACTGTTGACACAATTTCTGCATTTAGAATAAAAGCGGCAGTTCCCAATCCACGTGCTTATGAGACACCAAATATATTTTACATACAAATTTTGGCCACACCAGTATGTTTCATGTTTTTGCCCATGTAGTGTAAATCATATAGTATGTGTAACATCCACAGCGTGTCACAGTGCTCTACATTTTTTCATTTTGTGCTTGTTTTTCCTTCAAGGTTTCCATTCACTTGCACAGAGGATCCAAACATGGAAGGGAAGGCAGCACATTAAAGGGAAAACACAGATGTATTAATTCACACCCATAGGCAGGTTTTTCACAAAATAATGGACCAAATTAGCCGGAATCCCTTTGATTGGCAAAAAGATTATATTATTTACTATTCTGAATATGACAGACAAAAACAGGGTGAGGTCATAAAGATAGCGTGCTGAATAAAAACAGTGAATCCCAGATCTTACTGGTCACTTGGTCTGAATGAATCACTACCTCATCTGATTATTGTGACTGAGGACATAGGACAAGGACAATGACAGGCTGCAGGGAGCGCTGTTCAGATTTATTATTAAAGATGGCTGTGTGATAATAAACAGAAAACAGGGCAAACGAAGCCTGCAGATGAACCACAAACAAACACACAGATATTATAC